>CAJUYH010002389.1:0-40265 GCA_910591685.1 Galerucella tenella
ATGGTACACGAACGTATATGGCCGGTGGGAAAAACCGAATTTCTATAAAGTCTTTTGGAATAGTAAACGATTTATTTCCAAAACGTAATTTAACTTTCGTAATTGGCCATCAGCGGCTGAAATTAAATGAACTCACAACTATATACATAATAAATACCAATCTATATACGTGCATTTACTACTTGTGAATATATATATATATAAGTGGGTATATACATAGGATGTGTGACATTGGAATGGACTGCTTGTATTTTAGTGACATAGATAAAACGAAAGAAAAATAAAAAAACAAAAGAAATAGAAAAAAAAAAAAAAGTTCCTCACAAAGCCTTTAAAATATATTGGAAATGAAATATCGTTGATTCCGCTTCGAAGTGAGAGTTTGGAATTGTCAAGCCGATAGAAAATAAAGGAAATGGCGAAAAGGATAAAAAAAAAAGGGGGAAAAAAAGGGAAAAAAAGAGGAGAGAGATAGTAGGAGAAGAAGGAAATGATGAAGAGGATGAAGAAGAAGTAGAAGAATAAGGCGGAGAATAAGGAAGGGAAGTGGAATAGGAAGAATAATGTCGGCTTGAGGCGACGACCGGAAGTGATTCTCCCGGTCGTTAATCGCCAAGTTGGCGAGAAGCGCAGAAACCTGAGCATCGTTATATCTCCAAGGGAAAATGTGAGGTACGGGCAATATCTATTATCTTCTCTTGCCGCCAACAACGCTTTATTATCTCTCTCGTCGTTAATTAGTTGATCAAGTATATAAAAAAAAAAGTATATAAAAGCAAATTGACAAATATATATATATATATATATATGTATGTATGTATGTATATACAAAATTACATTGAAAAGTGATTGAAAATAGAAAAACAAATTGAATATAAACGAAAAATGATAATGAGAAGAAAAAGAAAATGATCATACCTGTTTATTACCATTATTTATCAATGTAGTTATAAATTATTTTGTTTTTTTTTTTTTTTTTATTATTTTCCAAGTTTTATTTTCATATTAACATGATGAATTGTGGCATTTGTAATTGCATACTTTCACATCTAATATTTATGGGTATGTATTGTGTTGACGCAATTTTATTTAGTCGATGATATAAATAAGAGAAGTTTGAATGACATTCAAATATACTGTAACGTTGTAATTTGAAATATCTACATATGCAAATATACACACGCATACACGAAAAGTAGTTCATCAATAGAATGGATGGATGGATTTTGTTATATATTCACGTCACGTCACACTGTTACCGTCTGTTCAACTATCATACTACACTATAATATGGAGCTTGTGACGTGACACTTTGACAATATCAACTTTGTAAGAATATGAAACTTGATGGTGTGTCGGCGCAGCGCAACGTGAGGAGCACAAGAAAAAAAAATAAAATAAATGGTGCAATACATCATTGTCTTGAATGATGAGTTACTCTGTATTACACCTTAGACAATACAATATAGGTATAGGTACACAGCAATAGATATATATGTATTGAATGAGTGTTGCTCAACGTCAAAACAATTAGTGCCATTTTTCAACGAAAACTGATCGTACTTCATCACGTTATATATTTAAGCTGTTACATACTTCTCTATTATACATATTTTTTCTAGTTCTTAAACTTTTTTCCTTCTTCTTTCTCCCCCCTCTTATTACTTATGATATCACTTCGCATATTTTTGCATTGTATCAACTTTGCATTGTAAATTGTTCAGCCACACGAAATATATAAACATATATGGAAAGATAAAAAATAAATTCCAACAATATATAATATTAATAGAATATTTTCATAAATTCGTGGTCTTTGTTTTTTTTTCCTTTTTTTTTCGTCACTGCATACTCGTTTTTGGTGTGTGTGTATATATATATACCGCAGTAAATGGATACGTAAGTGAAACTTCACGAAAGTCATTCTTTATTTAATACCATGACAAATTCAAATTGACGCGTTCACCGTCCTCCATCTCGTGAGAGTTAGCTGTGGAAAAGATTGAGAAAAAAAAATGATAAAGAAAGAAAACTGCTGGCCCACTACTTCAATCTTGCAACAAAAATGAGATTAGTTTCTGTAGCAATTTTCTCATTTTCAATCCACCAAAATTGAAGTTGTATACCTTAGGTATAGAGCTCATAGAAATTATTTCAAGTATTTCATATTAAATATATATAAAAATATAGCAGTGTGCTAGTGAAATATAACTGATTATCTGTGAATATAAATACTTTCTCAATTTTAGAAATAGGATTAAAAATTAAAAATAATTAGTGTCAATTTCATGATATATAAAAATCCACAATGTATATTTACAGCTGTCACCAGGATGTATTTCATAATAATTGATATAATAATCGATGATTTCATCCAGAATTGTTCGAACATTCCCATTAATAACTTTCTAAAATGATTATTTTATATATCTAATTAATGTTTTATCGCGTTGCAGGTGTTGCCGCCCTGGAAGGCAGCTGAATCCGGAAGTATATCGTTTAAAATTCGCACGAACGAACCGAATGGTTTGCTGATGTATAGCCGAAGTGGAGCACCTACCCGCGTACGTACACCATCCATTGCATACTAATTCAGATAACTGGTTTGGCCGTGACCCGACTCTATATATTTATTCATTTATTTATTATTTTTTTTCATGAATCAACGAAAAAAAAAGATAATAATAATAAATAAATATCAATTCATATGCATAAACATTTAATTCGTGTATTCCACATTAACTTAATCACATCGCAGGTAAATGTCCAATTATAATATAACTGCAGTGAATTAGTGAAAAACAGTACGCAACATTTGCATAAAATAATCGCGGCCATATCCATACAACTTCTTTAAATTTCCCATTAAAAATATCGTTGACAATAAAAAAGTTTCTTATCACAAAACTTTGAATTGAATTATTGGAACAGTGAATTAAATATTTGGCCACACGGACAAATAAAATTCATTTTATTTGATGAATTGAGAAAAAATTGTTTCGGTAATATGCCGATTGGCCTACATCCAATAATAAATCGCTCAATTTCTGATAGTAAATACATTAAATAAATATATTCATTCACTTTACCGAAATGAATATAAATGACATATTATATATATATATATATTTTTTTTTTATTACAGCCGGATTTAATAGCCTTTGAAATTTTGGATGGTCACCTGTATCTTCATATTGATTTAGGCAGTGGTCATCTAAAAATTCGGGCGTCACGACGTCGTGTTGATAATGGCACTTGGCACGATGTCGCATTGCGTCGTGTCCAACGAAGTGGACGTGTAACAGTCGACGGTGAAATAAATGATTTTCATACACCAGGTAAATTATATCAATATATACATAAGTGTAAAAAAATATAATTCCATGAAAACATATAGTACAGATATATTAAATTATTAAAAGTTCTTATACAAACATGATATATTACTGTTTCCAAATTGCTGTGTACATATAACTTAAGGAACATTTTCTAATATATACATATATATATATATATTGTAGCTGCATTGCAGTTGTTCCAATGTGCGAGTAGAAAAACAGTGTATAATTTTCATACTCTCGAATATGGCTCTCTACAGAGCGTCTACTTTAGGTGTCGCCTTCCTTATTAAAACAATAAATAATCTAGCCACTGGCAAGTTTCATGCCGTTGCGCGCACGAATCATCGTGGTCGAGTAAAATGGTGGACGAATAATATTCGTTAGTATATAATATACATATATTATATAGATATACGTGTAGACGGCAATAAAGCGAAACTTTGGCCGCGTGCGATGACTTGGTACGTGTCAGCGAAACACACGAGTGCTGTAGATGTATCAGGAAGAGAGCGAAGTGGCGAATAGGCAAGTTTCTAATAGGCGGTACTGAATCTCAGAGCTTTTGGAGAGTTCACGAAACCTAAATTAATATGTCTAAGCAATATATATATATATATATATATATAAAAGCATGTGGAGGTTGCTGCTGACTATCTTATGGTTCATCCCCTGATTATATATAGAACTTTAGTACCAAGAGTTGACCGACTTTTCTCCCTCACAACATTGATATACGTGTCTTGTGATTCAAAACTTGTATTAATGAAGGGAAATGAGTTGTCGAGAATATATATTACATTGCAGGCTTGAATAACTAATGTGCGTTTGGTATATGGAGTGACCGTAGCGAAATGGAATATACAAATTAAATTTTCCTATTGAAGAAAGTAAAATCAAAAAAAAAAAAAATTTATAGATATATTTTGGAAAATCGCAGGAATATAGTTTAAATAAAAAATGAACGAGTGATAGAGGATTATTAATCAATTAAACACCAATAATCGTTTGGTTATTTAAATGTAAATATTAATTTTGATGAAGAAGAATTTGAATATGAAATGATAAGGATTGTACAGATTATTAAACAGAATTATTCATCTTGTTTCTACATTTCATCACGTAGACTTACACAAATGAATATATCATTTCAATTCATTATATAAATTTGTCAATTAATTCACGACAATCGAAATTACTTCATGTATTTGTCAGAGTGTTCTATTGCGCTCTGTCTATCTATGGGTCCTGCACTAGCAATTTGAACTATTTTTAGGCTACAATAAATGCATTAGATACATATTGGTTGTCATAGAAATAGTAATTACACCGAAGGTTGGTTTTTATTCCAGTTTCCCCTATACATTTCAAGTAATAAATAGAATTAAAATTCTACAATTACACACACACACACACAGATATATATAGATATCAATGTTTAATCATTTTTATTTCCTTCCCTTCTATTTTCATTGCTCAAGGTGACTCAACGGAACTTGATCTTGATGGTCTACTTTATATTGGCGGTGTTGGTGTGCCATTTGCACCATTGACAGTACCGCCAGTGCTTTGGAGTGGTGCTTTAAGACAGGGCTACGTTGGATGTATGCGAGATCTGGTAATAAATGGGCAACCAGTGGATATTGCTGGTTATGCCCAGCAGCAAGATTCCGGTGAGTGAACAATCGCACTTTATATATAACAATTACATACACATATGTGTTTATATATACACTGCACACTGAACGTGATGTAATGATATAAGCAATTGAAGTTCGAAAATTTATTGATTTCAATCAATAAATAATGATAAATTATTTGTTATATAATGTCAAAATTGTTGGAATGTAAAGGAAAAAAAAAAAAAAAATCCCGCTGCGGACAGGATTCGAACCTGTGCGGGCATAGCCCATCAGATTTCGAGTCTGACTCCTTAACCACTCGGACACCGCAGCATTTAATGTGGTTTTTGTTAACGTACATTATTTCATACACCATATAATCTTTTTTTTTTTCTTTGGATATAATGTCCACTTTTAATACACGCCATTGATTTAAATATATATGTAAATTTGGGTAATAGTTTTGTTGGATTAATTATGATGTTGAATGTAATATTGATGATAGTGCGTGTATGAATCAGATATTCAAATGAGTTTTTAATTGATCAGGTGCGGTGAGACCAGCGTGTCACGCGCAATCACCACATTGTTCGTCACAACCCTGTATGCATGGTGGCCATTGTATTGAAGGCTGGAATAGATTTCATTGTGACTGTTCAACAACACCATATATTGGATCCACGTGTAGCAAGGGTCAGTACATATACATAAATTTATTTCAATATGATATTTTGTAACAATTCATTTGATTACGGTGTCAAAGGGAATTTCTTCACATGAGATATATATCTATCCATCTATTTTTTTCTTATACATTTATTCCCATGTTGTTTTGGACAGCAGTCGTAAAAATCAATTTACAAATGACAACTATCAGATCTCAATATAGAACAAAAAGAAAAAAAGCCAACAGCATATATATATATATATATATATGAGGTCAAGAGCCGTCGTCAAGGGACGAAATGATAGAATATTTTCCCATTAATCCAACCCGAGATTTCGTGACATCAACTCGTTTTCGTTGAAAAATATTTAGTTGGCACAAGATCAAAACTGTTGTTTGAAATGCTTCTGATGAGTATCCCCCTCGTCATCAGCGAATTGTGACATTCAAATGACAATGGTCGCATTGTAGAGAAAACGAAAAAGAAAAAAAAATATGTATATTTTATGATCTGTGCATAGTTGTATCATTTTTTTTCTTTCTCTCTCTCTCTCTCTCCTTTTTTTTTGTTCGAGTCTTCATTTTGTAGTAATGAACAATTCGAGATGAGATATAGATAAATGTATTTAAAATGCTTCGTGTTATTTTATTTTTGTTCAATTGTTTGAATTCAGATGCATCAACGTTACATTTAAATGGTAGTCAACAATTAACGGCGTTGATGCCTGAGGATTCAAAAACCCAAGCCGAAGAGATTTCGTTGCGGTTCAAAACAACAAAACCTAAGGGACTATTATTAGCAACAAGCTTAGAGAACAGTTCAGCTCGTCTGCAATTATCACTCGAGAAAGGGACTGCTAAATTGAAAATTCACATTGGCGGCCGAGAAAGAGTAAGTATATAAATATAAATAAATATATGATATTCCATTCAATTTTTATACAAATTTCAAAATGAAAGAATTGTTTGCACTCTGGACTTTCATAAATACACTTTATGGAAGTTTGAAACACTTGTACATATGAATAAAGTAACAATATCATGAGTATATGACATATAAATATTTTTTAGACAGATCGAAAAAAATACGCAAGTCTACTCGCGATATCGCGACTGTCGTATGTACAGTACAGAATAACGCGCGTTTGTCACACAATGTCAACTATTTGCAACCACGCAATCTACCATCAACCAATCCCTCTTGTTATTTATCGTCTAATTTATTCTTCATACATATATATATATATTGATATGTATGTATAGAAAAACATAAATTCTATTTATACAATAATTCTTTCTCAAAGTTAATCGACATTTTATCGTAAACTTCATTTGAATGCAGATACACATGAAAAACACGGACAATTATTCAAATACATTTAAATGAATAAATTAGAATAAACGAAAGAAAAGAAAAAAATTATAAAAGAAATGTATGAAAAATAAATTGCACGAACAAACTGTTATATTTCGTTTTTATTTTGCAGATTCTCCTATCTGGTCAGGGTTTGAATGATGACATGTGGCATACCTTGAAATATTCTCGAAGAGGAACAAATCTCAAATTTCAAATAGATGACGAGTCTGTGGTTCGAGGTGAGAAAAGAGAAATACCTATTGAAATATATTTTAATTGCACTATATTAATATTTGCTATACGATATTGGCAAATTGATTTACTTGTGTATTATTTTCATATGGATAATGCGATAATAGAAATGCATTATATCCGAAACAAAGAAAAAATATGTATAATATGCATGAACTATCGGGTTGTTGATAACGTAACCAAATTAATTCCACTTCTGTAGCGAACTCAATGACCACAAGCTATAGCAATGGCTCTCTCGTCCGTCAATATCGGTAATATCATCGATGTGCGCTTGGTTCACCAATCAACTATGTATGGAATAAACCATATACACATATATATATATGTATATATATATATATATATAATTTGAAGCGATGGTACATCATGTTAAGTTTCGCTACTACTACCACACGCTATGCCTTTACTACTATACACATTCTGTGTGCCTAGTCCCTTTTCGTAATGTCCTATTAAGCTGATGTCAAGTGCTGTCAATATTGAGTTAGGTAATCAATAGACTAAATTGCAAAATCGCTATTCGCAATATTCACCGCAACACTATATATATCAGAGCACACTAATTCAATTGTCAGCTATATAATATTAAAAGTGTTTAATTGAATTTTATTCATAAATACAATCAAATTCATTTTATGAATTTATTCAATTGATGAATAACCGCATATATATATATATGTGTGTGTGTGTGTGTGTATGGAGAGTAAAGATCCATAAGTGAATTCATTCACAATTCCGAATTTGGATAATTGTTCTAAATGAAATTGTTTATAATTACTTTTATGACAATTCAAAGTATAATTATTCCCATGACTATAAGTCAATATGCTCTCTCATTTTGAATTAATATTGCTCATATAACAATAATTATTATTATTACATTGTATGTATAAATATGAATTATTGAATATGATAATTAATTGATTAATATTATTTTTTTGGTTTAGCTGAAACTGAATTGGATAAAGATGCTATTTTGGAATTTCGCACTCTTCATGTGGGCGGTTATTTGCACAACAATGACGACGTACCACATTTTGTCGGGCAACTGCAGCAAGTTTGGTTCAATGGACATCCGTACTTGGAAATAGCGCGTAATTCCGGAACACACCAAAACTCACATCAAGGCGTTACACCCATCATCAGGGTAACAGGAAAATTTGGAAAGCGCAATCATCCGGTTCATCATCCTGTTACATTTACATCGAAACATACATTCGTTGGACTGCCAGTTTTGAAGGCATATGTTGAAACTAATATATACTTTCAGGTATTGAATTAATAGTAATGAATAAAATTGAAAATAATTCAATAAAACTCCCGATCAATAATATTAATTCATTGTTGTGTTTTCCATTTGCAATCCAATACAGTTCAAGACAAAAGAATCAAGTGGATTAATTCTCTTTAATGCTGGACGTGATCGTGATTTCGTCGCTGTGGAATTAATTGAGGGTCACATTCATTATATATTTGATCTTGGTGATGGGCCATTGCGTATCAAAGACACATCAAAAGTCAGATTGAATGACAGCAAGTGGCATGCAGTGAGTATTGGTAGACCATCACCAAAGCGACATACATTGGCGGTGGATGATCATGTAACATTCGCTGACAGCAATGGAAGTAATGAAAATTTAGATCTTGATGGAATTCTATATATTGGTAATTATCTCCATACACAGTACATCCATCATTGATAATTGAATGATATTAAAGCAAGAGTAAATTTTCAAAGCCTTTGATCATAATAATATCAATTATAATAATATGAATATGAGACACATAAATGAAAATACAAATTGTGATATATAATGCAATTATACATAAATATAATAGTCTTATACAGGTTATTAAATAATTAAAATATTGATTGACATTTATGTATGTCAGGTGGGGTAGAGAAGAGTCAATATTCACAATTACCAAAGCACATTCTCAGCCGTCATGGATTTGAAGGTTGCCTCGCATCACTCGATCTAAGCGGTGAAAGTATTGATTTAATGTCTGATGCTGTTGTAACAAGCTCTCTTGTTGAATCTGGTTGCGATATATATGCAAATATGCATTCAATGAAAAAATGTACTCATGATATATGTGGAAATCATGGGTTGTGTGTACAACAATGGAATAGTTATACGTGCGATTGTGACATGACTGGATTCAGTGGACCGACATGCAATGATGGTAATTTATATGTTTAATATTATAAAATGAAATATGAAAATTTATTATATTATTATTCAAAAGATGAATTGAGGCAGAATGGAATATGATAAATGCTCTCTCTCTTTCTCTTTTTCGATTGCTGATTATTTCTAATATAGAAGCGATTGCATATGAATTTGGACCTGGCAGAGGACTTATCACATACTCATTTCCCAATGATCGTCGACCAGAGATGAAAAGAGACACAATAGCAATGGGATTTATTACGAGTGTGAATGACGCAGTTCTATTGCGAATTGAATCAGCCACTAGCAATGATTATCTTGAAATTGAAATTGTTCGTATTATTAATTAAATATTCAAATTTAATATTCAATATAATAATATTAATTGTTGAAATTTTATGTATTTACTTTATATTTAAATTTATTATAATTATTAAATGATTTGATGAGCTCGATATATTAATGGAATATTAATTCATTAACTTTCAGGTGGATGGAAATATATTTGCAGTTTATAATATGGGGACAAATGATCATCCAATTGGTGAAGTTGGTGTCAAAGTAAATGATAATCAATATCACGTAGTGCGATTCGCGCGAAATGGAGCAAACAGTACATTACAAATTGACGATTACAATGTCCAAGCCAATCATCCACCTGGTGAGTTGTTAAATAATTTGTTTTCTCCTTATATCCATTTATATCTCGCATATTTTCCACCGTGTATAGTCATCTAAATATAGTTGATTTATTTCCACGTGGCGATGATATAAATGAAATGAAAATCCAATACTCCGGACTATACGATATATATGAATAATAAATGACGAATGATAAATATAAATTCATTGTGCATATATGGTTTTATGCATTCATATATGTACATGAGTTGTTTACCTGAGAAAAATTTTACCCACAACATCTATACAATATTCATGGAGTTTATACAAATAATAGATGGGAAAAAATTTTTCGTGTAAATTCGGATGAATAGAAATAGTTAATATGATACTTTTACAGTCGCTATTACATATTCATTTATGATGAAAATTATTTAAATATTCATGTTTTAGCATTTTTATTTTTACTTGTTTTCTTCTTTCACCCTTGGAATATACATCAGACTAGTTCTACAGACCATTGGAAAAATGTTTAATCCGTTGGTGGCTAATTGAAGCTTTACGTTACGTAAGCACGTACGACATCGTACTATTTTCAACCAAGTTAATTCCTCAGTTAAATCCGTGGAAATCCCATTAATATTATAGCGTGAAAAATTACTATACACATCATATTATTTATTATTATTATTATTATTATTATTATTATTATTATTATTATTATGGTAAAAGGACTCGTTATACCGAAAGGTTGAAATCAAGTTCGTGGCTTTTCTGCACGATGCAGTCGTGTACTTATGCTCTATTATCGTCACGGTCCGTTGGGAAATATACTTTGAAAACTTTAAGTTGTAGTGTGTTACTCAATACATATATATATATAATGACTATAAATGAGGGGACTCGTCAGGCACTTTTCTCTGAGAAAACCCATAAATAAAGTCTACCATCACAATTTTTAAATAGCTCTAAAATATTTCTGTGTCTCTGATATTCAGCCTTCAAAATAACATTTTTTCCCCCTCTCAACATTTGAACACAATTCTGTTATTTAATTTATTGCAGAATAATACCGCCCACTTGTAAATGAACCCAAGACATTATATTTCCTAATTATATGGATTTCTTGGAAAAGCTCTTATATATTTTTAAATTCCTGCTATATTCGAAAACGTTAATCCTCTCCATGAAGAAAATAAAATTGACTATTCATTGTATATACCAATAGTTACTTCAATGTAAAATTGATTTATTTTTCATTTGAAATTTCTCAATGACGTTTACGTATTGCAAGTCATACATATTATATAGTAATATTGATCGTGTAGTTTGCCATCCACGCTTAACGGATTGAATATATGTTGAATTTATGAATGTTGTATGGGGTGAATCTAATTTGATTTCATTACAATAAATTTGTGTTGTTCAAAGTTTCTAGCTCCTGTATTGTATAACAGCCTGATAGCTGCATTCATAAAATTATGCGTAGAAAGTCCAACGTGCACATGACAAACACCATTGAATATACACACGTACAAAAGTCCAATTCCCATATTCGATTGTATTATAATAACGCATATATAAGTATTTGGCTTGGTCATATGAACGTATATAGATGTGGGCGATAAGGGTATGTGGGCAAGTTGACGGAAACCATGGCGTAAACACTCTTTACCACTTCATGTTCTCCTCATTCTTAAGTGGTACGTTTCAAATTTAAAACCCTTTATATCCATGGAGTACATAATTAGCCGAAGTAATTAGACGGAGTGCCGGCAATTATAATTATATAGGCCTTGAGTTTTAATTGGAAAAAATTTGTGAGTGCTTGGCCATTTGTGGTACTTTATATACCTGTTCAAATAGAAGTGCGCAGCCTACTTTTCATGCATCACCGTACCAGTGATTAGTATTTTTTCTTGTTTCTTTTTTTTTCATACAAAACACTATTTGTTCGCAGATATAGAATTATTTT
This sequence comes from Galerucella tenella, assembly GCA_910591685.1. Taxonomy (NCBI): domain Eukaryota; kingdom Metazoa; phylum Arthropoda; class Insecta; order Coleoptera; family Chrysomelidae; genus Galerucella; species Galerucella tenella. The sequence goes on from CAJUYH010002389.1 coordinate 12,010, forward strand.
TTGCCTCTATCTTTTAATTATTTTGATTTAATCAAATAGAATTTAAGTATTAAAGTGTATCTATGCACGATAAACTTTTGAATTACAAACGCCATAATACCCTGGTATTAAATTTTATATATATATTTTTTTTTATATATTATATTGGAGTGTATTTATAAAGTCCTCTCTCTACCTGAATCTTCTTTCGTCCACCCTCCTTAATTTATTATACCTCTATACTAACTCCAATATTCTGTTGTCCTAATACCTTTTTAGATCATGTTAACCCTTTGATGCCAAAAGTTATTTTATGACCTTGCACTCAGTACCTTTACAATGCAGGTATATACGAAATCCAACCTACCATTTATACAGAGAGAATCCGTAACCATTATTCTATACATAAGTCCTGACGATTTGCGATTTTCACTGGGCTATTTATTACTTAGGTCCCTTTTCACCGACAGATTCACAATTGTTTGCCAGTTCTAAAGGTCGAGAATTCCAATCTTTTTATATACCATTGTCATTTTGCATATTTCAATGTTCACTCGCATTCACATATTTTTATCTACATCGATTAAATTATTTTTTAATCGAGTTTCATTTACCCCTTTCCAACTACCAAACGTTGGATCCATGAAACGCCTCTTCGTGCTTTCTGATTCTCTATATCATATGTGGAAGCCAATGTGTCCACGAGATACTTCATGGCTTAACCGTCGAACACGTGTTGCCCCAACAAATCCCATCAACTGATACAGAGTTTTATACTTTCGTTCTTTGTATTATTCTGCTTTAATTGCCGTATATGTACGTGCAATAGTCTGAAGTGATAGAAACAAAAAAAAAAGATATAAATGAGATCCATTCGATAGATTATCCTTAATTTTGGTTTCGTTTTTTTTTTTTGTCAATTGTTGGAAATATCTCGTGGCCTTACAGTGAGACTAAATATTTAATTGAGATACTTCTCGATATAGATTGAGAATTATAAATATATAAAGATGTTGCTGCTTGCAGGAAGATGCGGGAGTCTTTTTAATTTCGATAGTTTTCTGTTCTCCCAGTAATCTTGTCACACTATGCCCTCAAATTTCACACTATGTGTTGGAGTTATTTCCATGTGCCTATATATGTATATGTGATTAGTCACTATCATTGTTTAGGTGGGAATCGTAAAAATATTTAAATTAAGTGTTCCAGTTGTATTCATAAATTATCAATTATATATTTTATTAAATATAACATCATTTTTGTAAATATATAACAAATGCAATTTGATAATATTCAAATATTTTCAGTTTCACTTCATTGTCCAATGGTGGTGTCTTCCTAAAAATTGTTCTTATATCAATCTGAAATCCTGATATTACCCATAACAATTTTGACCGCAGGCTCAAAGATGTTTCCCACGTTCGCGTCGCGGCGTCATATATATATGTACATGTAAGACGGGGATGTGGAAAGAATTCTTTCTCTTCCCTGAGGTTATGCTCAAGGGTCGTGAGAAGATTAAAGTTCACGAGATATAAGGTTTTTTTTTCCTTCTCCGGATATATTTCTTAAAAAAAAAAAAAAAAGCACCACCATCATCATGAGTGTGTAATAAAGACGAATGTGATGGGGTTATAACACCGATTTTGGTTTTTTTTTCTTTGTTTCACAGTGGAAGAAAGAAAAAGTATTGCTACAAAAAAATATTAATAAAAATTAATGGTGTATTGTGACGATCGGAAAATTGGGATTATATTATTTGTAAATCTATTAGGCAACAGCTGAACAATTTTTACCTGGCACTCATCAATCCACATTACCTCGAAAATTTCCTAGCGCCACAATAGGACGGCATTTCAAGGAAAAATTTACGATTGCGGATGCAGTTGAATAAATGTAGAATGTGTTTGTGACGAAAGTTTTTCAACGATGGGAAAATCACTGCATGATGTGTATATACATCTGTATAGATAATCGAAATTCCGGGAATTAAAAGAAGACGTCGTATAATATTTAAACGCAAGCAATAGGAATTGCCAACGGCTTTTTTTTCTCTAACAGAAAAGATATGGGCCTGGGTCCATGCGTGACTTCGTGGGAACTCACGGATTCCAGTGTATCGCGCGTTGACCGTGAGAACGATCCCTCTCAAGCGAAAATTTTAACTCTGGTGTAACAGGGAATTATTTGATATGAAGAAGCTTTTACAAGAATATCCCTAATTCAATTATTTCAATACTTATTTTGGTATATAAAAATCCAACTATCAAAGCAATTCCGACCATTATACTTCATACATTTAAATCCATTAAAAATCCAAAAAATTCAACGACACTTTTTTTTTTCTTTTTTTCATGATTACACATGTTGAAATTAAATTCTGCAATGAATTTCAATCTCAATTATAATATAAAACAAATGTAAACAATTGTACAGACTATCAGACATTATATTTAAATGTTCTATAACGCTGTCCAACAATCAGATATACTCTTCGAATTTACGTATTGGCATTCTATCAAACATTTTAGCCAATTTACCAAACACATCAACTATAAATAAAACCTCTTCACGTATTTACCCTTGCGCCGTCCTCTCCTTATTCCCGTCTTGCCCTCAAAAATCTCCTCTCGTTTGCTGAGTCCTTGTTATCCCTGAGAAACAGAAGTCTCCTTTCGAAACCAAGTTCTCACGGTCGATACGACCTTCACATACAACATCCACCACATCAAAGTCTATATATATATATTTATATATATACATATATATAGGAATTTCTTATACAATACACAACTGCTGTTAATTTTTTTTTCAAGAATTCTAAAATCCCTCAAGAATGTTTTTCCAGTATAAATATTCTAGGCACCAATGCTACATGATGACAGTACACAATTTATTTCTCAATGTCAGGGACAAATACAATCGTGTATTGTATCATGTATGATAATAGTATCATCATCATCATCATCATCATCATCATCATTATATCATCATCAACGTCATTATTATTTTCAAGTGGAAAAACTGTCAGGTATATTTCATTCGGTTATGCATAATAGAGCTGATGAGTGCATGCTCTTACTGCTGTTGTGTTGACATGTTAAAATTTTAGGATAGTGATGAATGGTTAGTGGGACCCAGGTATTCGGTCGGTGGCTCGTTATATATACAATATAATAATCTTACATTGGTTCTCTACTTCGTCTTCATAAATAGTTTCACCACGTCCATGTACTCCTGATCAAAATGGAATCATACTTCTCTTCGAGTGGTTAACCCTTTTCCTGATCCACAATCTATTCAATGGCACCCGAAATGACAATACATCTCTTCATATTTAAATAGACAAATTCGAAGGCGTTCACAGACGTGAGCTTTCGCTTTCATGCCTAAAATTCCAATGTCCAACTTCTTCTTTGTATATTCTGCTTGCCTGATATAATTCTGTCGATTAATTCGAGTTGACAATGTTCTTCACGCCTCCAATATCACAGTGACAAGCAATTAAGAGCGATATATTTATATTTGTGAATGGGAAAAAAAAAAAATAAATAAACAAAATTTAATTTAAATGTTTGGTTTAATAGTAGAGAGCGACAACTCATTTCGCCAAACAAATTCTTTTTCGTTTGCCATGCTGTCCTGTTACGATTGAGATACAAAATTTCCGTTAACAGGTTCTTTTTCCAAGACCTGACCTAGTCAACTATTGTCCATGCAGGAACCTGATGGTTGAGTGGTTGGGTGTGTAAATGCTACCTGATACCATATTCACCATGCCCACAATATACAGACATTAGTATACTCCACCAATCATAAATAATGAAATGAATGAAATGGGACAGGGCCTAAAATTTGTAAAGATGGGGACCAGGACCAACCCATTGGCCATCTTTGAATTTTAGATGCCTCCTCGACAGTTCTGTATTCCCAATGAAAAATCTTCGACTAATTTGTATTTACACTAGTTTTCACGCTTCTTAATAACATCAACGTAATAAAATATACAGATCTATCATAAAGTTGTACAGATATAATGGCTATTAAAATACAGATTAAATGAAACTTGCTTTAACGTAAAAATCATTTCTTGATTATTGATGGTGTATTCTGCCAATGTCGGTCTACCTCTTTGTAGCCATAATTTCTTAATCATTTGAGGTCCAAGAATTTCTTCTGACAAATATTTCAATGCTTTTGTACACATTCAAAAATTTTTGAATGCATGGCTGTAAAAGTTCGTCTTCAATATTCTCATGTATTCCTGTTCAGCCAGAGAACGAACAGCAAAAGTCAAGTCTACCGGACAATGGTCTATTCACACTTGGACAAATTTAACTGTATATTTATGATGGATATAATACCAACATGTTGACTAAATACATTAATGTGAAGTCATAAATTTTTTTTTTTTCGGTTGAAGGGACAGCTCCATAAGATTCCATAAGATTTCTACCCAACTACTTCCAACGTCTCATGTTACTCTTTGAAAAAGGTCTACAGAAAGTCACTTTTTTCAATGGCTACTTAACCAACCATAAAATTTGGCTTGTGCCCCATTCACACTCGTAAACATTTATGGTGATAATCTTTTATGATTGTCCAGGTATCTGTAAAATCCCAAAAGCATCTTCCACGTAAAAATGGGGAATTTCATCGAAATATATATTTACCTACTGTAAAACTATATTATCCTGTTTCGAAACTAGAGCAACTACTTCAAAACTTTCGATTTTTTTGCTTTTTTTGTTATTATTTCAATGATAATGACCGCATGGTTTAATTACTTTCGTCCTATCATTCACAATGATCACAGTCACTATAAAATAGTGACTGTGAAAATTCGATTTGCATAATTATCTTCGATGCTCGCGATACTTTCACATTCTACAATCCTGTACGTTGAATATTCAAGAAACGAACTTTGTTGAAAAAAAAAAAAAAACCTACACATTACCATAGCCAATATTAAATTCTTTAATATCATAAATTCCAACACCCACATGTGTCTGCCATATTTGTAAAGGGATGTTTGCGTAACACCATAAGAAAAGTATATATACATACACATGTATATAAAGTATCCTCTTCACTGTACATGTACGCCTGATATCAGAAGCGCCACGCGCCTCCACCGTTTTCCCACGCGCCCTTACAACGTTCTCACGCGGGTCACGCGCTCCAAACAACCAACACACACATTCCTCTTTTCTTTTTCTTTTTTTTTTTTCTTCATCTCACTGAATATATATATCCCAAACATATATTTTTGTTTATTCCCTAACATAAATAACAAAAATAAAATAATAACCCTCCCTCCATTCTCACCGAAATTCCTAAAATTTATTTACTTATTTATTTTTTTCATTTTTATTCATATAAAATATACACTACAAATATCACATGCATACTCATACCATGAGTATCACATACGTGTGTGAATTCAAGGGAATAAAAAAATAATAATAATAGTAATAATAATTTTGACTCCGTGGGTTTATTTATATTGAGGCGAAACAACTTCTTGGACCAACATAAAATCCTGAGCATTGGGGGTTTCCATTTCTCGCGTTCCCGGATAACTATCCCACGGTGCAATCCCGTGGGAACGATTTTATAAGCTGGGAAGCAAAGTCGTTGAGACAAGACTTTGCCTCACAGCACATATATACACATATACATATATGTCTACGTATAAATATATATATATATATATATATATATATATATATATTATCGTCTCCAGCTCTTTCCCTATTACTCTCTCACAAACACATACACACATTCATCGTTCGACCTTATCTGCTCGTTGCCTCCTTGTCCAATCCAACTGACGCTCATTTTTATCTCAGCCCTGAACCCCTTATCCTCATCTACAAACAATGCCAACGACAAACCATACATGCACAGTTTTATATAAATCAGCCACCCCCTCATATAGTGTAATATAACATTCCTGAACTTCACATCCAAGATTGCTATCGTTGGATGAAGATATGTCGTTGTCGAAGATGAGGTGAATTAAAGTCATAGGGGAAATTCACACAGATAACCTCGACCCTTGTCCTTCGACCCAACTCCATAATGACATGACCTCCTATACACACAGGGTTCATATACAGTAATCATCTTCGCTACAAACCAACTCTTCATTAATATGACTGAAAGTCAATCATTAATTGTCTTCTATAAAGCTGATGAAAGCGGATATTTATTTTTGAATAAAAAATAAAAAAAAGACATGTGTAATAATTGGTTTAATTATATAAAATAATCTGATATGGTATATTTATTGTGTATGTGTATATAGTGTAGATATTAATGAATAAACAACGGGTTAATTTCCTTTAAATTTCGTTATGGGAAACGGCTGTATATGGAGACGGTGGATACCAAACGACTTCCCACGAGCCACCATCATATATATATATATATATATATAAAAGTTCCTCTCGACCAATGTCTCTCCATATCATGATCGTGAGAATGTTTGCTGCTTGAGGAGAAACCCATTTTCAGTTGGAATAGGAGACCAGGGGCTGAAAGTTGGTTTCATCAATGACTTGGAGTTGGACCCAAATAATATTTGCCCCAAGGAACGCAACAAAATAGCAATGTGTCAATGTGTGTTTGTGAAATATAAATTGGCGATCAAATAGACAAAGTGCTATAAATGATAGTAAAATTTCAAATTTTTATCCAATTCCATCCACCAGGAATCACTTCAAGTAAATCTTCATCGAGTTATTATTTTTTGAAATGATAAAGAAATCCATTTCAATTATAGAATGTTGAATAGAGAAGCAAAACAAAGTATTGCACGATTGTAACATAGATAATGGTTGTGTTAGCCTATGTCATGGCTTTGACCATTTATGTACTGTCCTAACGCGAACTGACTGTTTAGAAAGATCAGGCGAGTATGTGATAGTAGAAACTGAACTACGAAGGGACAGAGAGAGAATGCTAGAACATAAAGAGCCTTGGGTTGTTATGTGATGGCGCGGCCTTGGGATCGTCCTTATATGCCAGTGGAAAACCTCTTTACCATCAAGTAAATGAATGCTACAACTTCGGGTTCAATAATGATTAATTTGCATAAAACGATATATTAATTCTCATCTGCTCAATTGACAATGTTCATAATAATTGGCCAATATATATCGATATATAGGACTTTAATTGGTAATTCCGTTCATTTCGAAACTTTTTCTTACTTCTTTTTAAAGTCCACAATGGTCAATCTGAATCCTGTGCTCACCTCCTCATACCCTGTTCCATTTTAACCGAATGTGCCACTCTTCTAAATGAAGTAAACACCACCTTAACCCAGTTTCGGAACTATCAACCTCCTCATTCACCATACTCTCCTGGCAGTTTACTTATTAATTCAGATTATGTTGCACAAGAGCTAATTGCTTTGGAACATCCAACCATATATACGCAACCCAACAATCAATCACCATTATTTCATCTCCATATAAAAAAAAAATTGAATATATTAAATATTAATTAAATCCCTTTGGCGAATATTAATAAAATCAAAGCAACAAAAAATCAAATAGCCGTATATGTATAAACATTTGACATTTAAAATGTAGTTAGTTGACGATAATTTATATAGAAAAAAAAAAAAAGAAAAAAGCAACATTACTATCAGAAAAATAATAAAATTGCCAATGCAAAATTGAATGATAGTTCTACAGATATAATTCGTTGTCCTTTTATCGCAATAAAAAATTTAAAAAAATATACAAATTGAACTAGATATAGAAAATAAAATGGCGGTGTGTGTTATCTACACTTGGGTACACTGTTGGTATCCCAAAATATTTGTGGGGACTTGGTTGGATATAGCTTGGAAGGCCATGGTCCCACCTATCTCCTCATGTTCCCCTAGTAATATGATACAGTTTATTGGACTTCTTCACATTGGAATGCGACATCAATGACACATGTGTGATGTAAAAAAAAATGTTTAAACATCATTGTCGCATTCACATGTGTGGGAGTGTGTGTGTTTGTCAAAAATATAATATATACCAGATGTTTAATGATGTTGGTGTCTACTGATCGTTGTTGATAATAATGACAATGCTGATGATGACAAAGTGGTTGGCTGAATATAACGATTCAGTTCTGATAACCAACTGAACTTTTATACCACCTTGGTAGAGTGACTATGCTTGACCGAGAAGCGCGTTAGGTAGTAAATTCCCTCGAGACCCAATTCAATCTATATGATGATACTTTGGGTCTACAGTTGGATTGTGACCGGGTCGCTAGATCTCAAGTGTCATTAAGGGGCCATACAAGTTTCTATAGGGGTATTTGGGCCCATGTAAATGTGTCCATGTTCTCACAAACTCCAGTTTCACTTCTATTTTCTTCTGGTCGCCTGATATGTCTCTGACAGTAAAACTCATTTTTACTTCGTTTTTTTTTAATGTCGATGATGGGTTGATGATGAATGGATTAATATAAACGTGGCGAGGGAGAGAACAAAAGGGCGGCAAACTGACTAGTCGTGAATAACGGAGAACTCCTTTTCTGTCATGTTGGCTTAATAGTTCGTCCCAGGTTGATTTACATATCTTTTGAGAAGCTGACAATTGTATACATATACGTACTTTCATATTTAAAGACACAACTGTACAGTCTTTGTGTGGATAGTGCAGTAATTGTTGTGAAAATTACAAAATTTCATTAGGTCTATTTTTGCTTGCTTTATATAATTATTGCTAATGATTTTGTTTTTTTTTTGTCTGTTCAATTGATTGTTTTGAATTTTTATGAATATTTCAATTGGAGCAATCAGTCAGGATGGATCAGTGAAGTACAATTGGGTCAAGTTCACTCTCTATCGATGCAATTTGATAAAGAATAAAAAAATGGATAGATTCGATACATCATTGATGGCTTTTATTCAAAATACTTTCAAACAAAAATAAGTTACCACTCGATTCTACATTTAAAACACATTGAAATAATTTTCTTTTATATTCGATGTGAAATTGGATATTGGCGATTGACCAATTTTCTCAATGGTCAGGTCACAGTTTAATTGAAATTTATAAATTCATTAAATTAATCTTTATACATATAATTTTAGACGTGTGCATTAACTTGCTGGCCTCTCTCCAAAAGAATAATTCGATATGGAATAAAAGAACAATCAATACATTTTAGTAGGATTAAGATATTGTGAATTAATTGGAAAATTACTTATGATAAAAATTTCACAAATTTTGAATATTTTAACAACATTTGTGAATTAATAATCCTGAACTAGTGATCACCTATGGATTCCATCATTTTTTTTTCTTTCCGTCCTACTCTAGACAGCTTAGTGGAATTAACTTTTCTACGTTCCGATCTTCATACTTGCCTGATAGTTGGTCAAACCGAACCACTAACTAAAATGGAAAATATATATCATGTCTCTGTTACAATCGATTTACCGCTATGTATAGCTTTACTATCACAAATATATATGGTCTAACGATATTTTACTGTTTTTAATGGTTTCAGGTCATCAATTGAGTGTCTTTAATAGTCAATCTACTATTCAAGTTGGTGGACGATGGAATAAGAGCAAAGGAAGAGTTGAAAGGCCATTCTTAGGAATAATTTCCGGGCTTGTTGTTAATGGAGCACGAATACTCGAATTGGCAACTCAAGATCGAGTTGTTATAACTATTAGAGGTGATGTACAACCATTACCACCAGGTAGTCTCATTGATAGGACATCACCACTTCAACGAATGCAACAGGTATATATAATAAGCATAGTGTGCAGCTATTATCAGAATATTTTCTATAGACAGGAATTGATTATTGTCAATTGGACAATAACAGCAAAAAGTTGATTGGAACAATGGATAAAAAAAAATTATAATGATGAATATTTTTAGACACCAGCGTCGGGTTTACCTGGTGTCATGGATGACCTTATATTTTCTGGTGCTGGTAGCGGTTGCACTGGTGACGATGAGGATGATGATTGCACACCAATATACGATCCGAATTCTGGTAAGTTAATCAATTACTATTGAATTATTTCTTGTTGTTCAATTGAGCAAATGGCAATTGTAAATGATATTACAAATAAATCAAAGAATAAACTCCTCATTATCTTATGATACACACGAAATCAAGATTATCGACTGTAATAATGATAAAGAAGGAATGTAATTTTTGCTGAATTTATGGCTAATTTTGTAATATAATTTTTTTAATTTACAAGTTGATATTAACTGTTAGAATGGTATCACAGCAGGGTTCAGTGTTTAATTATGAAAAAAAAAAAAAAACGAAAATAAAATGGAAAATAATCCATATAAAAATTATTGATCCGTTAAGTATACAAGTTGCTTTCTCGCATGTGGTCACGCCGCACAATACTCACTATATAAGAGCGCAGAATAAAATGGCTGGTTGTGTAGTATGAAAGGAGAGACGTTTAGCACTCCCCTAGACAAGGACGGAATACACATATAAAATGGTAAGGCACTGTCGCTTTTAGCGACACTTACCACAATTTTTTTTTTATTATTTTTATAATTGCTCGCCAATTACTTTTGAATTTTTTTCTCACAATCAATCATTGACTTATGCCACATGGAAAAATAAGTAATAATATACTGATATAGTATTTTTATAATATTCACTCTTAACTTGAAGAAGAAGAAAAAAATATTCGTATACAATAATATACAAGTATAGCAATAAAAAAAAAATAATTTCATTGTATTTTAATAACACTCTAACGTACACTTATATTTAATAAACGTATACGAATGTCGAGCAGTAGGTATATACATATATAAATACATATAAATGTGTACATATGCCAGAAGTGTGTCCCAAGAGTATATTGACCGCTGACGATGTTACTTTCACGCTTTCATACTCCCCCAGTTATATCGTCAATTCATTTGCATATTTAGTATCCCCTCAACCGAAAGATAAACTTCCGCCTTGCCCAGCCAGGCCGTTCTTAAACACATTCACAGCCAGTTGATACCTCCATCATTTTCATGCGCTCCCAATTCAAAATCTTCACTCACTGACTAAAAACTGAATTAAATGATTGCCATTTTGATATATACATATCAATGTGCCATTTCTACATATACTATTCCACCTATGCCAATAACTATATTCATATTGAACAAAATAAAAAATAGTAATTGTATAATTGTGAATAATAATAAAAATTATTGGCAATTACAGATGACCTGATAACACCCGTATACGTAGCACCTACACGTCTGCCTACTGTAGCAAAACCAAAGACCAAGGACAATATTCAAGAACGCCCATCGTGCGACGACGAGGAGGATTGTGAAGAGGGCTCGGGCGATCTCGTTACAACTGAAGGAGTCATTGTAACATCTGCTACTGGTAAGCATTGTTTTATTACCCATTTGCTCTAGCTCCCTGTTTACACATTATCATTCAATATTTATTTACCAAAACGTAATATTCTATTTGGACAGTTATTTCCATACGCTACAGGTATTGATCAAATTTACCAACGACAGTTTTTTCTTTTTTTTTTTTTTTTTTTTTTTCTTATAGTGAAAATCGATACGACGCGCGTTGGACCTACATTTCATGTAGACATTGTAATTGACTCGACCAATGAGCAACTGTGGATAAAATTCATAATATATTAAAACTGATCAGCGCAATTGCTCTTGTAACAATTTTTCATTCATTATAAATATATAAATATATATATAGACAGGTTGTGAGTATTCGATGGAATTTCTGTATTACAATTCCATAAATTCGATTTGATAGATGGAAAATTCTTTTAAATTTCTTTTCTGAACAAATAAACTCTATCGTACCGGTAGCAGAAAAAACACTCATACACATATGTATTATTTCAAGTCAATTGGGTCGTCACTGGAGGACTTATTCTAATAATATTGTGAATTTTTTGTTCAATTGTTTTGATTTGCCAGAGAAAATGTTATATTGTTTAAACAATAATGTGAACAATTATTGTATTTATAATGGTGTTACTGGCTATATTTGTTGGTGGGCTGATGAAAAAAGAACATAAACAAAGGGAAACATTTAGCGAATATTAAATTGGGGTTGGCACTGTATGACATCGCATGTGCTCCAGGTATTTGATACATCCCTGCCATCAATACGCACGCGTATACCTATATTACCTCATTTCATCCGTACCAACACTAGAATATTATCAAGTAATAGTTATTTTAACCCTCGTGATACGTTTATTGTCTGTAGATTCGAGTTCAGTGACATATACAACTCAACGTGAGACCCCAACAAGCCATATTAGTACGCATACTTCGCCAGAATTAACGTCTATCGTCAAAAGTACCGTCACGACATCAACACAGTTCAATGTATCCAGTGCTGAAACTGAGTCAACTTATCCCAGGTGTGTATTTATTAAGAATCCATATGTAATTTATAAATCTATCATATATCAATAAATAAATTATTTATCTACAAATTTATGTGAATTATTTTTATATCGAGTTATTAATCGTTTTCTTTTTTTTTTTTTTTTCGTTTCTTTATTATTTTTTTCAGTACGACAACTGTAACACATCGTACTACAAGTGCTACAACACATACAACGTCGACAAAAATGACAGATCCACCATTATATCATCCAGAAACTTATCCACCAATACCAACACCACCAAAAACAAAAGAAGTGCCGAAAGTACCGAGTATACATTCGGACGCGGCGAAAAATGCAGCATTAATAATTGCTATTATTGCTGGTGCACTTATTGCAATTGTACTTATAATATTACTTATTCTAAAATTCAAAAATCGTCCTGAAGCCAATTATAAAATAGATGAAACGAAGAATTTCTGTCAAGATCCCAATGCCGCGCTTTTGGGTGCCGCTGGTTCTGGTCAACAGTATAATGGTGCCTTGAAAGCGAGCGCAAATACAAGTAGAAATGGTAAAAAACGAGAATTGAAAGATATAAAAGAGTGGTATGTGTAAAATAAACAAACAAAATTGAAGAAGACACAGATGAAACCAAAATATTAATTCAATTGCATATCCCTTCTAATTATTGTTATTTTCTATATATTCGAGAATACGATGTCTGATGAATATACAGTTTATTAGCAAACATTGCTAATGGACGGACGATGAAAAAATAATATTAAAAGATTGAAAAAGGGGCAAGGGGGGGTGCATAATGTAATAATAAACAAAATGCTTTTAGAAAAGCTCATAAAAATATAATTTATCCATCCACCGTCCATTAGATTGGAGCAATTCGAGTATAAAAGTTGAAAAATTAATCGAACTAAAAATGAAAATAAAATTGAGAAAAAATAGAAAGCGAGCCAAGACTGACTGTGTTACAACCGTGTGAAAGGAATCATAATTCAAAAGCGCAAATGTTCGTGTGATGACAATGCGAGCCTTGTTGCAATGCGTTAACAGAAGAAATTAAAAAACAAATAGAACAGGACTATTGAACAGAGTAATTGATAGATTAAAAGCATATTTAATGCAGTTTCAATTGTAAATTATTATATACAAATGTGCTCATGCAAAAAAAAAATAAAATAAAAATATAAAAAATAAGAAATAAATAAAGCAGAATATTGTTGCAATTGTGTTACTCAATATTCCAAAAATATCTGCGCATATATATGAAGAATTACGTTGAAAAGAAAAAAGAAAGAAAAAAAAACAAGACAAAACAAAACTTTTTCGCTTCTCTACGCAAAAACCAATTGCCGCAACAATGGACTTTGTCATAAAAGGAAATTTCATGAATGAATTTTATCGAAATTTACCAAATTATAAATATATACATATATAAATTATGTTGTACGTGTAAATTATTTATTAAATTATATTAAGTTATTAGTGAGAAAAAGAATAAAATAAAAAATAAAAAACTAAACAAGATAAAATGATTTGCGCACGAGTTTGCTAAATAAATTGAATTAGATGAAAGTGGATAGTAAACTCGGTAAATATGGTAATGTATGTAGTTAATTTTAAATGCAAGAGGACTTTTGTGATTTAACGTTTTATGAATGCACCAAAAGGCAAAAAGAAAAATGAAAAACTATTTAATAAGTGACGTAAAAAAAAAAGTAGCATGCAAAATGCTTATACATACACAGGGTGGGGGCGCAGTATTGTCAATACGAATTAACAGAAAAAATAAATAAAAAAGATATTATTAAAAATCATAGTGGATGAAATAAAGAAATATACAATAATAGTCACAAAGAAAAAGTGTATAAGATATAAATGCAAATATCGCAAATCACTACATACGTATATGTATAGTGAAATAATAAATGTAACATTGGTTTTCATATAATATGAATTGACATTTTTTTACTGCTGAAAGCACACATGAACACTTGAATAACTTTTTTTTATATATATAAATATATTAATGCTGATATTTTATTGTGACGATGAATTTCATTGATATGTTTTAATTTTCATGTATTTATAAATAATATTGTATTATTTAGCGTGTACAAAAGAATTATATTGAAGATTGTGTCTGTGTGTATGTGATAAAAGGAGTGGGTGGGAGAGAGAGAGAGAGAGTGTTAGAGTGTGACCGAAATTATTTATTATGATAAATAAATGAATTGTCGATATAATAGAAGAAATGAAATGCACGATAGTAGGAAAATATAAATGAATCAATAAATAACAATTTTTGTAGCAATAATCGGACAATTTTGAGGAATGTTATTTCGATGGAATGCGTTGCTTCATTAATAGATATTGTTTATGTATAAGTCTGTTAATACAATGAAATGATGGACTTGAAAATTAATCTATATAAATAAATTATGATTGGATGATAATAATGATGATGATGATGATGATGAGAAGCACGAGTGCAATTCAATGTGTTTGAAAATATTCTCATTTCATTAAACCTGTTGATATTTTAGAATATTGAATGTAAAAATGAAAAATCCGTATTGATTATTGTAAAGAAACAATCTAATATACGCATACACAAACATACATACACACACATTCACTCATACAATACTGCAAATCTCGTTAATGCGCTAATAAATTTAATTGTCAGGTTGAGTATGACAGAAACAACCTCGGGGGGTATAGTTAGGAAAATTTCCAATTTTTCCATTAATACTCTCATTGAATTTAATGCTCGCCAATTTATTACTTTCTCACGACTCTCATATTGTCTCTGTATTTGTTACTAAAAAATGCACTCGAAAAAGAATTCTCTAACACATGCACAATCTAATGAATGAGAAAAAGCAAAAAAAAAAAAATAATCTAAACCAATTTTTACGTCATTTAAAAAAAATAAAGACTTTTAAACACTATGAATAATTATTAAAGTATGTACGAAATATTTTTCAGCACATATCTCATATATATCTCTTCAGTATTGAGTTCGCGCCAGTACTCAAATCTGTTAACTAATTATATACATATAAATATACAAATAAGAGAGATCAAATGGCTCGCCATTCTCATAAATACAAAAAAGATTGCCCATAGCTTTCATTCACTTCATAAAAGAAAAGGAAAAGAAAAAAATATAAAAGTACTGTTACACCAACGCGAATTTAAAGTTTCTTTCTTCATTTTCATTACTTCGTTTTTTTTTTTTTTTTTTCAATTCAATCAATATTTGAAACCACTTAATGTCAGAGTAAATTAGTCGGGCAGTCTCAACGATACCGTTTATTCATCATTCAATTACACCGCATATTAATATACATATACATATATATATATATATGTACACTAAATCTACAGACAAAAAAAAAAACATTCGCATATCGTTTACACTGCCCTTTACCTCTATATCTTCATATCGTTCAATGTCTTTGACGAGTATAATGTTTATAATTAAATTAATTATCATTCTCTGAACGAATGTTTATGTATACAGAAGAGAATAAAAGAATAAAAAAAAAAAAAAAAAGAAAAAACAAAATAAATAATAATGAAACACAAGTGTCATACTTGAAATAAAAATAAATTTACAAAAATGATATTGAATATATCAAGCATGCAAAACAAAAAACAAGTAAAAAAAAATGAATATTACTATTATTATTATATAATGCTAATTGTCATTGAATATACACCGTGAACTCTTGTATCATTTAATTGATATATATATGAGATAATAATATGAAACAAAAAAAAATAAATAAATACATAAGTAAATACTTAATTGAAGGTAATGTTAATGCGCTCAGTCGTATCTAGAATTGTTAGCTAGATGGAATTATATTTTACATTGTACAGTTAATTATTGCACTACTGTATAATTATAGGTTGAAATGATGATAATTCGAGGTAATAATCGATGATAAAAAGTAAACGAACAAAAATTAGATATTTATTGTATGATGTATATCGATATAAGACCGCGATAATATTATATATAAATATATAAATATATACAGGCGTAATTGGCGTGTCGGATATATCAGTCGCTTGTTTATCTCGTGATTTCAAAGATGATACAGTAAGCAAAAAAAAGAAACCAAAATTATTACTTAAATATCATCAATACGGGAATGTTTATGTGAACAAAAGAAACCAAAGGAAGTAACAAAAAAAAAGAAAACAAAAATAAATAAAAATGAAAATAATGAAATTCGCATGGGTAAAATAATGAAAATCGTGTAAATGAATAATATTGAACATCCAATATTCATCTAAGTATTTGACGAGTTGGCAAACGCGAAGATTATTCTCGACGCTATTGCGAGCTGCAGCTTTCTATTTACAAATTATATACAAAAGAAAAAGTAAGAAAAATATATATATATACATATATATATTTATATATGTATATGAAAAAAAAAAAGTAATTATAACGATAGCGTGTGATGGCATTTAGATTTTTTACACATCAAGACGAGTAAAACCCCGCATATATATTCTGTTTATATAGACGATTCATAATGTTCAATGAATATATATATGTATGTATATATATATATATATATATATATAACACAAGAAATATTGTGCGTGATGAATCTGATTTTGACATCATATGAACATGAACAAATCGCTCTTCTTCCCAATAAATATTCCTTGTTTGTTAAAAAAGATGAAAATACGAAAAATACTTTCACGATAAAGGAGAAAGAAAATGACAAAAACCGCAAAAATTGTTTTATGATTGCCATTGTGATTTTGTTTATAGATGCGGATATAAATGGAAAAATTCGACAAGAAATAAACGACAAATCGAAATTATATAAAAAAACACACATGCTCACACATACAAAAACACTCATGCTCTCCAATAAACCCATGGATAGTCGCATTGCAGATCTCTCAATTATGAGTATGAATATGTAAATACTTATATAGAAATAAAAAATAAATAAAAAAAAATATATATATGTATTTATATATATATATAGAGGTGATAATTGGGAAATTTTGTAGATTAGATTTTGGTGAACTTACCATTGGTGCAGCTTGCGGTCTCATTGATTTCAATTACAAATTCATTGCATCGTCACAATTGCTACATTCACTATTATTATCTGGAATTCTTCGTGAGCTCACAATAATCCCGAATACTTTATGAATTTTCGCATGACATCGGTCATAATTAATGCAATAATCATGACAAAAGAAATTCCAGATAATTTTCAAACAGTGCACAGTTGAATGATTACACTGCTAGCGCCACCTATGAAATTCAAATATCATGGACTTACCGCGAAAACTAACCAAGTAAAAAAATTTGATTTTTCACAATTACACTTGAAGTGTAGAGGTTTATATAAAATCAGGTTTTCCTTGTATGCAAACACAGTTTTTACACTAAATTTATAGAGTATATGTATAAATGTATAAAATATGATGACAACGACGAAAGATGACCAAATCGACTTGGTCATTTTTCCTTGTAGTTAAAAGCGCTTAAATTTGAATGTTCATTATCAGGTAGGTTTATTTCCAACGTTCTATGGGGTATAATAATTTGGTGATTTTTTTTTAGCAATGCATATTACTTTTACTAGTGATATAGTTGTACTAAATCAAAATTTCCAAATTTTAATTTTGTCAGTGTTCGCAGTAAGCCCACGATATTTTCTAAAACCATAAAATAAAGCGCGTGCGCAAGTGACGAAATAAAAAAAATGGCAGCGCAGTAAATTTGGTAGTAGTGTGAACTACTCTGGAGTTATTGTGCTCTGTTATTCCTCTATTGTAAAACAAAAATATGGCATCAATTTTTATAAATAGTTTGCGGATGGCCACTCGCATGTCCATCAATTCAATTCCAAAACGTAATTAAATCCACTGTCCTATCATTGTCACAAATTATATTATGTAATAGTGACTTTTATAATAATTTTATAGGTTATGTTTCAATTGCTTCAACATTACGAAGTGGACAAGTATCTCCACCATCGGACGAAGACACGCACCGTATGTAAACAATTAAAGGGAGAATATCAACGAGATAATAGACAATACTTAATAATAATTATGATCCTCAAATTTTTTAGTTACAATTCGAAAGTCCCACATCAATCTCGAACAAGTAAAAGATTTTGGTCGTTATGTAGCTGAATGCCTGCCAAAGTACGTGCAAAAAGTGCAAATTTCCGCTGGTGATGAGTTAGAAATTCTCGTTGCACCTGAAGGAATTCGACCAACATTAACGTTCTTGAAAGACCATCATAATGCACAGTACACTATGTTAGTAGACATTACTGCCGTAGATGTGCCAAGTAGATTATACAGATTTGAAGTAAGTATAAATTAATAAATATATATTTAATTGTATTATTTATGAATATGAACTATAAATATCAGTCATTATAATTTTGCATTTTCAGTTGATTTATATGCTACTTTCATTACGTTTCAACAGTCGAATTAAAGTAAAATCCTACACTGATGAATTAACACCAGTTGATTCAGCTGTGTCACTATTCAAATCAGCGAATTGGTATGAGAGAGAAGTTTGGGATATGTTTGGTATATATTTCACCGATCATCCTGATCTACGAAGAATTCTCACCGATTATGGATTCGAGGGTCATCCATTGAGAAAAGATTTCCCCTTGACTGGTTTTGTTGAGGTTATTGATCAATTAATCAGTTATTATTTCATCCATTGACGTTTAAAAAATATCCAATGTATTGAACGACATATTTATTTGTTACAAAATGAAATTAATTGATGTTTAGGTTCGATATGACGATGAGCTTAAGCGTGTGGTAGCTGAGCCAGTAGAATTGGCACAAGAATTTCGGAGATTTGAATTGTCAGCACCGTGGGAACAATTTCCAAATTTCCGTGACACATCAGAGGATTCAACAGATACTAAACATGATAATAAACCGAGTGATGCACCAAAGAAGTAAATTCACAATGGTGATTTCACGTATATAGTTTCAATGAGAATATTAAAAACTCAAACAAAATTTGCGTGTAACCTTTATTACACGCAAATTTATATAATCTGTACATTGCAATAATAAATACGAATAATTAATAGTTGAAGATATTACATTTCAATTAATATTCATTTAATTTGCACAAATTATTCTAATTACAATTGTTTTTAGTAATTTATTAATGGTCGTACAAAACAATTAAGATTGATTTTTCAGTATAAACTGGTTATTGCATTTATCAGGAACATAATAGGTAAATTCGTTTGATAAATTAAAGAAAAGAGACAGTCATTGCAGTGAAAGGCAATGTAAAATGCGAATAATTGAACATTGCGATATACAAATGGCGTTTATGGAAGTAAATTATTCAATATTTACAGTAAAATTAGCCATACATGAAGTCATGAAAATTATCAATCATTTTAATTGAATATCCGAGTAATAAGTGAAAAAAAAAAAAATGTATATTTCTATAATGAAGAATTACTGTCCCAAAACATTGCCCTGACCCCAATTATAACTACCAAATATATTTCGAGCAGAAGCTGCTGATGGTGCACCCGGCCTGGGTACACTATTACTTGAAAATCCACGTATATTTGTTCTCTGTGCGGGGAAATAGTTCTCAAGTATTTTTGGTGTATTTAATAATTCAGGGCCATCGAATTCCTGTGGATATTTGAATTTAAGGAAGAAATAAAGATTTCCTACTAATATTCCAATAAGTTCTAACATTCCGCCGCCAGATATTATCAAATTGAAACAGCACAACACCCACGGTAAATACATTGCTTTAAATTGTGTTCCTGAAATAAATTCATAAACATATTTAATTGGAGAATGAAATATAAAAGTGTAGTTGCAATGGAATTTGTATGGACAAATTGAATATTTACCAAATAAAAAGCTAACGGTGACATCTTGATTTAATTGACACCAAACATACAATACGCTGATTACCATTGGATCCATCAGCAATGGTACATTTACAATGAGACTCACAATAAGTGAGCATAACCAATTGAAAATTAGCATGAATAAATAATCGGCTGGTCGTCCATCGAACTCTTCACGTTCAAGTTTCAATGAATAGCGATATAGAAAATAGCAATTAATTAAAAAATGAAATCCTGTGCCTGGATTTAATGGATAGTAGAATAAACTCGTAACTGCACGCCAAATTTCAAATTTGCGAATGAAATTGTCGTATAATAAAATTAACATGTGTGGCGAAATTAATCCAAATCGGCCGATTAAAGACACACCGATGGTGCATAATAACCAATATCTCGTGAATATTGGCAAAGAATTCACCCAATTTCTTAAATCTGACATTTTCGTTTTAATTATTATTTCCTTTCTTGTCTTTTTCTTATTTATTCGTTGGGCTTATAACACGTTCAAGCTGTTGCTTTTATATATTGTAAAATAAATTGAATGGCCAACTGTATGATCACTGACGTGTAATTACATTTACTGAATCATTGTAACTTGTACATAAGTCCATCTTCACTACGTATATGTGAATGAAAAAATTGTCCAATGCCATTGTGCCTTCTGGAAACATTATCGGGTTCGAGAAATTGTACATTGGAGGCAGCACCATTCAATTTCGTGTCTATATATATATATATACAATCCTCGTAGCGGGCTTTTTAAATTTTACAAATACGAGTAAGAACTATCAAATTTCGTTTTGGTAAAATTAGAAACTATTCTTTTACGGCGATGACATGATGATGTATATGTTTATATAGTGTTTCATAAAATAGATACAAATGCGAATTGTAATAGTATATAATGTCTATATTACTTGATCATCAAATTGGACACGCAGATTATTTTTTTTTTTTTCATTAATGTCTTTAATTTTAACCTATATTATAAACATAATTATATATTCTTACATAATAAACAGATTAGATGAATAAATAAATCGAGACAATTGTTACGAGGATAAACATCATGAGAAATAGTAATGCTATCTTTATTTCAATATACTAGAAATGAGGCACATAGCACTTGTAACAATTGATATTACACGCCTAATCAACAAAAATATGATGACTCAGAGCTAAAAATGTACTTTATTATTATTTTTTTATTTTTATATTCATTTTTCATTCATTCATTTATTCATTTTTTTTTCTCCTTTTGGTCTCTGGTATTATTCCATAATGAATACGATGCATTATACAGAGCCAAACATGAATTTTTCGAGATGTTGAAAATGTAAAAATGTATCGCGTTATTATTATTAATAAACTTTTTTATTTTCTTATTCTCTTTAGGGGGATATGAAAGTGATATTTTACGGACTTTATTCATAATTGATTAACACATTAATATTTTTACATAGGATACGCACGAAAAATAATTTGAAATAGTGAAATACTTAAATTTATTGAAGAAATGAGATGCAATTGAATTAAAAAAAAGAAATGAATCATATATACTTATTTGTTCATTTTTTACATGTACAAATTTTTATGTGAAATGATTCAGAGTAATTTGAGCAATAAAAAACCTTCGGCTAGAAAAAAGAAACTATCAGATAACTAACATTATTAAATAGCGTTGAAAGAAAAGAAAAAAAAAACAAATTTATATAGGACTTTCATTGATATTCTATTGTTGCATCTTCTGCCTGTCGTAATTTCAGATTATCCTTGAAATAAAACTACTTCAACTGTTCTTACAAGTATAATCCATATATTTATACGTTACAATTAATATTAAAAGGGAAGAGAAAAAAAAAAAAAAAAAAAAAAAAAAGAAAATCTTGTTAAAAATGACTTTCATTTCCCCTTAATCTCGATTTATAAAAACAAACATATGAGCTTACCTACACAACTGTTTTTTTTCTCCCTTTCTTATCTCTCTTTCCCTCTATATCGCTCACTTTATCGTTCTATTTAACGAGTTCTAGTATTATTCGGTTGATTATTTCCAATCGTGTCACAGCGACGATAATAGAGTAAATATGGTACACGTGGAATTGTTGGATTCAATACGTCATTCTCAGAGATGCCTTTTACTGAACTATCATCATAACGTACCCAGGCACCATAGCCCACATGAAAAGCATCGGTTACATAATGACCTTTAGTTGCCTCCTTGCCATCGTGGTATGTAACAGCAAATAACTTGTACTGTTTTTGTTTTGGAGTTAATTTTTTAGCGACATTGACCGACAGTAATTCTAAAAAAATATTCAATGAAAATAAACCAATTATAATAAATGTTAAAATTGGAAATTAAGAGTAAGCTCAAATGAATGTAAATGCATCTGTACTCACTGCTGTCAAGTTTTAGATCGATTCCATAGGTAACATTTTTAAATATTTTCGAGCAGCCATCGAGTTTATAGTCAAACCATTTCAAATGTAATATTAAAATTACTGGCAATTCTTCAAGTGCTACTTGCTTCCATGCATTTATTTGTTTTTTTGTTTTGCTGCACACCATTCCCTCAACGGCATCTTTAGCCACCAGTGTTTCGAGCGCGTCTGTTACCGAATCGACTTTCTAACAAAACAATTGGGTATTGACATAATTAATATCCTATAATCGTAAACAAAATGAAACATAATGATGCATTTGCTTACTTCAATATCAAGTTGTAATGTAAAGAATGGCTGTACATTATCGGTGCTCTCTTCGCCTTGACGTGAAATCCTCGACCTTAATTGCCCGCGGAAGATATCTGACAATGGTGTTTTACCAAATTCAGTGCAACGAGTGATTGATCCTTTATTACGCGGACCCATAACCTGAGGAAATTTGTGAGAAAATAATACATAACATAAATAATTAAAGAAAATCTTCATTTTATTTTTCCTCCCCCAATTGTCTCATAATTTTTATATCGCTCTCACTTACTTTCCATTCTTCATCGCTACTATTACAATTTACATTCGGCTCTGCAGCTACAGGTGGACTACTATCATCACCAACTTGCTTCATTAACTGTAAAAAAATGAAAGGAAAAAAAAATGATGAAAAACCAAACTGCAATAATGCATATTATTTGACATTGATTTAAATTAGAGTTGAAAAATATTTGTTAGTTATAAGGGATGTCAATGGCTAATTAAAATCTCAGAGAAAATGAATAAGCAATTAATAAATAAATATATAATAATTTGAAAGGTGATGTTGCACGATAATAATGAGAATTAAAAGTGAAATCGAATGAAATGCAAATTTTTATATGAAATATACTAACTTCAAGCATTTCGTCGCTAATACCATTGAGTAAACATGATAAAAATTCTTCAGCATCCTCTTGTCGTCCCTCAACAGAGAATACACCAGCGCACGATGCATTTTTCAACATAGTATATACATAAGAAGGCTCGAAGGCAATACCGGCTTGAATATCTATCGCAACATCTTCACTTTTTTTTTGTGCTCTCAAGTCTTTGCGTGCCAGTCGCTGACCCTCGGGCAGTGGATCGAATTCGTTGACAAATCTTACCCTAAAATTAAGATTAAAAGGAAAATAAAGTAAAGGGATAAAAAAAAATTCAGATATCAACACAAATCATTCCCAACATGAAAATATAATTAATCATAAATTTAATTATACTCACATATTATCGATTAAGGGAGTGGTTGAATTCTTTGATGGATGTCTGGAGTACGGTAGAGCTTTAAGAAGATTATAAAATGGTGGACAAGCAAGCAAAGCTTGCAATATACTATTGATATAGCAATAATTGCTGCGATTCGTTAATCCTCGTGGCAGTAAACTGACAGTATGTTTGTCCATTTGATAATTGAGTAAAAATTCTATAAATAAACAATAAATTACTTTCATTCATTGCCACAATGAAATAAATAATATAAAATATGATGATGACTATTATTATTGAATATATTACCACCACTTCTATATACTGCTGGATCATATGAATGTGTTGGTACCGAATTTTTCAACGACTTTTTGCGATCACTAAAAGCACTATTATTAATAGTTTTTGATGAAGCTTCGCCATCAGGCGTGAATACACTGCGGCGCTTTGACCCACGACCATCTTGTTGATGATTTTTCGGTGTATTATCAACGTCCACCGATGATTCACTCGCACTAGACTGCACTGTTTGTGATTTATTCATATGATGATCTGCACGTGACGTGGGACTATCCACACTCGGTTTTCTCAGTATGCTGGCAAATGTTTTTTCGAGATAGCTTGGCGGTTGTGCGGTTTGTGCTGGCGGTGAAGATGGCGAGACACAATTTACAACAGGTGTAGTAACTTTATCATCGTGAATTTTCGCCGGTGTCTCAGCCATTTTTTTGCTCAACATCTTTACAATATCATCATTCTTGACGTCTTCGCCATTAATTTTGGCAATTATTGTGGTTGTAGATTCTATCGACGTAGATTTGACGGGAAGCACAGACTGTTCACTTGCCGTAGAAATAATTTCCTCAACGGGTTTAATGGCATCATGAGTAACAGGTGTTGTAGGCACAATTGAAACATGATTTATTGCTTCTTCATGGTTTATTTCACAATTAATCTTTGCAGATTTTGTCTCAACTACTAACGTTTCAACAATTGCCTCAGCATCCTTCTTTACTTCCATTTGTTTTTTTGCAGTAACAGCAACTACATGCCCATTATTTATCGTGGATAAATTACCATTGTTGTTATTAACGATGGGTTTATTTTTTTTTGACGTATCATATTCGTTATTATTAGTGGGTAATTGTCGTGATTGCTGGTTGGCAGTGGCATTATTATCATGTACCTTTTTATCATGAATTTTCGTATGAACATTTGATGTATTCTTTGTTGTATTGGTATCTTGATTGTAATAAGTTTGTCCAAATGATTGTCGATTATGGTGTTTTTGATTGGCAGTTGTATGGGTGGAATAATTAGGATGTGAGTACTGTTGATGATTATTGTGGTGCGTATGTATCTGCGGTTGGTTGTATGGCTGTGATGGCATAAAAATTGGCCGTCCTGCGGATGGATGTTGTTGTGGCGCAACTGGATATGGTAAATATGCCATACCTGCATGACATAATGGTGACATTTGATTGAATTGTCCCGGCTGTACTAAATAACCTGCTTGCAAATCATTCGAATTCATTACACGATTGTACGCATCATTTTTACGATTGCGACCGCGTCCACGTCTATCATTGTCGCGATTTGGTGATGCATTTATAACTTCAGTTGGTGGAAATATTTGTGGCGCGTATGTAACACCCGATACATATTGATAGGCGGTTGGATCACCTGTGGCACTATTAGGATAGGCATTTCCACCCATCGCTGCCCATTCTGGAGAATATTGTACGTGAAGAAATGCTCCATTGTATGTTATCGTACCTGGCATTGACGATGTCATCATTGAAGGGGTTGTTCCTGCGACATCAAAAGTCGTAATGGTCTCCTCCAAATCTAAATGTTTTATTTTTGTATATTAAAATCGTATCATGCTTTGTAATAGGAAATATTAGAAATTATTATATCGGACTGTATAATTTTTATTCGAAATCTAATTGGAATTTTTGTTTTTTTTCAATTAT
Organism: Galerucella tenella; assembly: GCA_910591685.1. NCBI lineage: Eukaryota > Metazoa > Arthropoda > Insecta > Coleoptera > Chrysomelidae > Galerucella > Galerucella tenella. Next base: position 37,980 of record CAJUYH010002389.1, read on the forward strand.
ATTTGTTTATTATGGGTGATTGGAAGTAATCAATTGAATCCGAGTAATTAGATGGGTTTTAAATGTATTACCATAGGGGTGCCAGTGTTCTGCATGCTCCAATATTTCTGGAACAACTGAATTTGAGTTGTAATCTTTTTCGCCATTGTCCCATGGTAATTTTAATACATCTGGCGCTATCTCAGATCGTAAAATAGCTTTAATTTCACCGGTGATGTTCTCATCAAGTCCTGAGAAATCTATAAATTCATAATCGATCTGAAACATAGGCGAAATGAGGGCAAAAAATTATTTTCATGGCTGAAATATGATATATGACAAAATTTTCTATCGCAAAAAATACATTATAATGACAATTTAATTTTTACTCTATGAAATAATATATTAATATATATTTTTGTTTATAGGTGTTCTAATGGATATATCGACTTCAATATTTGAAAACACGAAAATGATAAATTATATACAGCTATAAAACGACCGGTGATGATTCGAGTTTTTACTACATAGATGAAGATAGCAAATATGTATATAACCTAAAAAACAGCATGAAGACATTGAATTTTCGCGGAGATGGAAGTTAATATTCCAAGTATCATTGATCATGTGTCGTGTACTCGGGTTCCCCCATAAACGCCAATATACCAATTATATCTATTATTACATATTGCCCTGCATTCCAGAAGAAAATGGAACGGAAAAAAGAACTACGTATATCAAAGATGCGTGTGCGCGCAAAAGTGTGTAGTAAAATTCACCTACTACACTTTAATACAGTAATATTTCCAATTGTTTTTACATTTATTTTATCATAAATTAAAATTTTTTCTCATTCTCATAATGTTTCTAACGTTTAATAACCACCACCTACTTTATTTGGCAATTCCATGTTGATGCCCATGCCTGATATAGCGACATTAAAAAAGATTCAGGCAAGAAACCATGAGGCCCCGGTGATCATAGTTCGTTTGTTGAATGTGGCACCGGTTTACCATCCAGAAATTTTTATGTTGACCTTTGAACTTTATTGGTATTAAAGTAGAATACATTTGTGACCGCACGTATAACAATAATGAATCAAACACTTTTTCATAAAGTCAACAAAGCGTATATTAAAAACTTTTTCTTTTCACTCTTCTATAATTTCATCTCGATGTGCCGCACACATCACTAACATAGACCACACCGTATTTTTTTTGTCTCGAAAATCATGAGGCCTCTGTGCGTGTGAGGTATAAATGGGCGCAATCATGAAAATATGCAGAGATTGGAAATCACATTGGTGCAAAATATAATGGCGATGGTTGCGCCATCAAGTAGAGGGACAATCTACTGACACAATTGATTTGTATTTTCAACTTGTATATTATCATCTTTCTCTATAAATATTATTGAATTTTATGACTTTAATACGTATGTAAAATAGTGAACAGGTTGATGATTTTGAATGAGCTCGTGTAAATATTGCGAAATTGATTGAAATAAATTTATTTTATTGTGCAGCGACAGCCATTTTAAAAAATTTTTAATGTACTTTGTGAACACGACGACAGAGGACTACACGCGAGCGCCATCAACACAATTTTCTTATATAAAAAAAGGAACAATTTACACACACTCTCTCGGTATTTTGCCCTCTATACAACGTCTATTTCTCCGTGTATCGGAGAACTATCGTTTCACCCAGAAGTTTTCATCTATAGGTTCACAATGACAATCTGTACAACTTTTTCAATTTTATTATTGTCACTAACATGGAACTACCCTGGAAAAATTTCTTGTTATTCGTAGAATTACAATATCGTATGTATTATCGTGGGTGAGTCATGGGCTGTTTCTCGTTATCATTACCACGATAACGTTGATGGCAATTTTTTGCTCACAATCATTGAGAAAAAAATCTTACATACGAAAAAATGACGTGGTAAAGGAGTAGCATCAACGTAGACTTGGGATTAGCAATTTTGGCACGAGAACGTGAAAGGTATGGCCTCGTCTGTTTTATTTGGTTAATAATAAATCTGCAGCAAATATATTCCAAGGAATTTATATTTTGTTCATCGATTTTTCGTCTCGACAGAGACTATAAAGTTGCACTAGAAAAAAAATTTTTTCTCAAACGTGACCTTGATGAAAGAAATTTTCTACACTCCATTACGTGTGCATCATGTTTAAAGCATAAGCAACGAAACATTGCAGTGAGAATTATCAAGTAATAAATATCTATGTATATACATGAAAAAATAATATCCGATATACATTTATATATATGTATATATGTACACA
>CAJUYH010002390.1:0-40263 GCA_910591685.1 Galerucella tenella
AACAATAGGACATCATAAAGTGTGGATTTTCGTAAGTTCTTGCTCTGTCCCTCGGAGCGATTTACTTCGTCACAATCTCCTTCATATTTATACGGAACAAGAAACTGTTTATTTCTATTATAAAATTTAATCACTAATGGATTACTGGTTATCTATCTTTAATTTTATAAAATGGTAATAATGTTTGTTTGGAGCTTGATACAGGTATCATGAGGCCAGTCAGAGACGAAGCTTAAGATTGGTTTCCAAAACATAAAACCAAAAGAAAAAGCAAGATATTTTAAGAAGGAAAAATTTTACACATTGTTCCTTTTTGAGAATTTTCTAAGCACTCTGCCCCCAATTCCTTGATCGACTTGCAAATCCTTAATCATCACCATTATTGGGGATCCCCACCAGTAATCTTAGGAATCGTCCCAACAAAGTCTATAATCCGTTAAACAAATATATACTTTGTTGTTTAAAATACTTTCATCAAGTTTCTGCTATGAATTTTTTATTCTACTATTTCTGCCACCCACATTAGGCCCTTCTATTTTCTTTTATCTTCCATTTTCAGCTAAACATTCCTTTTTTTTTGCATTATGGTCTTTTTGCTTTCAATATTAATTATTTACAAAATACATGCTCTAATTATTTCTTCTTATACTAATTCAATGTATACGCGAAATTAATCATTTCATTTTATGATCTGCAATGAAATAATTATTATAAAACGGCGCACGAAGACAGCGTCCAATGTCTCTTACCTCACATTTAATAATTTGTCCATTGTATACCTGCTCGCACTTAAGCCCATTTGTACAAATCCTGCATACCTGTATTGAGCCGAATTTTCCTGCTTGAAAATGTTGAATTGAATGACATGGTTTATGCTGATAAAACATAACATGTGAAAATTTACATTGATGCAAATCAATTCATTCATAACACTGGCTAATTTCTGTATTTTTTATTGAGTGACATATTGCTTGCTAAGGATTTAGACTTCTCTACTTCTCGTTAAAATGAAATATGCACTTTCAAATGGATTAATTAGTGCAGAAGTATATAAATAAATTGTTCAATTCGAGATTTATAACTAATAATGAATACTGTTGAGGTTTCTACACTTCTGAATACTGCTTTGTCTATAACATTTGCAAAAAAATCATTTTATCCATTGTATACCTTTTTTTGTATTTCTGTATTCTGTATACCTGCTCTTCTGATCCTATTGGAATACATATTTTTAAGTTGATCAACAGATAGGGGAATAATAATTTCTAATGAATTAAATTACAGTATTTAAGAAACTCGTTTCAATTTGATAAGTCCAACAATATCTCATTCATTCAGCTAGAAGTACGTTAGATGTTTGTTTACACCATATTGCAATAAGCTTTATATTGCTTTATTCATGCTACCCAAATTTGTCCCTTTAATATTGTTTTCTGCTTTAAATTGAACACTCCTTTCCCACTCTGTCCTTTGATGTGAGATAGTTATAGCTATAATCTTTTTTCAACATACTGAACAAATGGTACCATAACACCTATTCCATCCATTTCTCTATTATTTCTATTTACCGTTAATAAAATTAAGTATTTAATTCAATTTCGGCCCAACAACATTTGGACTCAATTATTTTCCGTTTCCGAATTGTCGTTCATTCCCAAATTGTCAACCATCGAGAATTCTTGTGACGTGTTCGGTTTAAAGGTCTCGATCTGTTGTACGATTTGTGAAGCTTCAATACATCCAATATTCGTGTATCTATCGAGATAAAATTTGATCGTGATTGTGATTGTTTTGTGAAAATTTTTTATTAGTGCATTTAGTTATTTTTTGTGCATTTCGTGCCCGCGTGTGTCTGTGTAAAACTTATCGAACAATGAGATATACGGAACAAGAATACCACGATATGGTATTTCAATATCGGCTTAACAATTACCTGGGACGACCAGCCGCCCGCGCATATGCTGCTTTGTACCCTGATCGCCGCCACCCGGATCATAGGGTAATCATCGCAGCGTTCAATAGGCTGAACACACAGTCAACTGTCAGGACTGCGCAAAACGGTGGCCGACCATATTCGACAAGAACAGTGCGGCTCGAAGATCAGGTGATTAGTATGGTCGAAGAAAACCCTACCATATCCATGACGGAAATCGAGACATCGACAGGAGTATCACGATCGACAGCCCATCGGATTATACAACGCGGAGGATTCCACCCTTACAAATATCGACGTGTGCAGCATTTACAGCAAAGTGATTCCCCGAAGAGACTACAATTTTGCAATTGGCTTCTTCAGAAGGAAGCAGAGTGCCCAGGATTCGCCAGCACTATTTTGTTCACGGACGAGTCAACATTTAAGCGCACAGGTCCATTCAATAGCAGGCGCCGACACTATTATAGTATCGATAACCCAAACGTGGTAGATGCTAGCAAAAGTGTTCAGGAACGGTGCTCTGTTAATACCTGGGCAGGGATTGTCGGTGACAAAGTAGTAAGTATATTCTGACTTTGTTATAATATCATATTTTTTATTCGAATATATTATATTTTAGTGACAAATTTTATTTCAGATTGGTTATCACAAAATTGACGGCACACTCGATGCCGAAAAATATGTGGAATTCCTGGAAAAGGAGTTGTGGCCGTTGTGTCGACGCGCCAAGATAACTTCCCGGACCTATAGAAGGATGTGGCTACAACACGATGGTGCTCCAGCGCACACCTCAGGACCGGCTCGACGGTGCCTGGCAAAAAAATTTCCGAATAGATTGATCGGAAAAGGAGGAGCGATTAATTGGCCGGCTCGTTCTCCCGATTTGAACCCTCTCGATTTTTTTTTATGGGGGTATCTGAAGGGGAAAGTGTATACTTCGCCAATTGAATCTCCAGAAGTTTTGGACCAACGGATCAGCGAGGCATTCGAGAGTGTGACACCGGAGATGTGCCGCAAAACCATTGCGAACTTATTAAAGCGAGCAAAACTCTGTGTGGAACAACAGGGTGGCCACTTTGAAAATTTACTTCATTAAAGTAAGTAAATAAATATATTTTAAACAAATATTTCATGTCGATAATGAGGTTTCTACAAATATTATTATTCAATGTTTCAGGTATCCGGAATTTGGGGCAGTTGTGGCTTGGAGATTATCTACCGGGTGGATGGTGCAGGTAACTTGAACGAACACATGTCTTCAGTTTACTGAAATATCATGTTCGAACATTGCTTTAATACATTTTATTAATTGTTAATTTTTGTTTCAGCATACCAACAAAAAGGTCATGGGTGGTCCCATATTAAACAAGGAGACGACAAATATTTTCCACCATGCAGGGATAATATAGGACAATCACGAGGTCGAAATATCAAGATGAGTTACACTTTTTAATTTATCATGATTAAAAAAAACATAAAAATATTAATTGTATTTCATCTTTTTCAGATATAATAACAGGAAAAATGCCGCTTACTGCATATGTCGACTTGGAGCTGCTTTTTACGCATATGAAAATGGATTTGCGAAATTCATAAAATTGTTCGAAAACAATAAAAAAATTGGAATTAAATTTAAATGAGGATTTTTTTGAACATGTTAATATATATATATATGTATATATTGATTAATTAATATTTTTAAGAGTTATGCAATAAAAACAGTATTTTGAAATGTAAAAACCTGCATTATATTCTTTATTAGAGTAATTCCTTAAGAAGATAAATTATTTATATACTTTCCCATCAACTCATTTGTTTGAAATAATTGAGTCCAAATGTTGTTGGGCCGAAATTGAATTAAATACTTAATTTTATTAACGGTAAATAGAAATAATAGAGAAATGGATGGAATAGGTGTTATGGTACCATTTGTTCAGTATGTTGAAAAAAGATTATAGCTATAACTATCTCACATCAAAGGACAGAGTGGGAAAGGAGTGTTCAATTTAAAGCAGAAAACAATATTAAAGGGACAAATTTGGGTAGCATGAATAAAGCAATATAAAGCTTATTGCAATATGGTGTAAACAAACATCTAACGTACTTCTAGCTGAATGAATGAGATATTGTTGGACTTATCAAATTGAAACGAGTTTCTTAAATACTGTAATTTAATTCATTAGAAATTATTATTCCCCTATCTGTTGATCAACTTAAAAATATGTATTCCAATAGGATCAGAAGAGCAGGTATACAGAATACAGAAATACAAAAAAAGGTATACAATGGATAAAATGATTTTTTTGCAAATGTTATAGACAAAGCAGTATTCAGAAGTGTAGAAACCTCAACAGTATTCATTATTAGTTATAAATCTCGAATTGAACAATTTATTTATATACTTCTGCACTAATTAATCCATTTGAAAGTGCATATTTCATTTTAACGAGAAGTAGAGAAGTCTAAATCCTTAGCAAGCAATATGTCACTCAATAAAAAATACAGAAATTAGCCAGTGTTATGAATGAATTGATTTGCATCAATGTAAATTTTCACATGTTATGTTTTATCAGCATAAACCATGTCATTCAATTCAACATTTTCAAGCAGGAAAATTCGGCTCAATACAGGTATGCAGGATTTGTACAAATGGGCTTAAGTGCGAGCAGGTATACAATGGACAAATTATTAAATGTGAGGTAAGAGACATTGGACGCTGTCTTCGTGCGCCGTTTTATAATAATTATTTCATTGCAGATCATAAAATGAAATGATTAATTTCGCGTATACATTGAATTAGTATAAGAAGAAATAATTAGAGCATGTATTTTGTAAATAATTAATATTGAAAGCAAAAAGACCATAATGCAAAAAAAAAGGAATGTTTAGCTGAAAATGGAAGATAAAAGAAAATAGAAGGGCCTAATGTGGGTGGCAGAAATAGTAGAATAAAAAATTCATAGCAGAAACTTGATGAAAGTATTTTAAACAACAAAGTATATATTTGTTTAACGGATTATAGACTTTGTTGGGACGATTCCTAAGATTACTGGTGGGGATCCCCAATAATGGTGATGATTAAGGATTTGCAAGTCGATCAAGGAATTGGGGGCAGAGTGCTTAGAAAATTCTCAAAAAGGAACAATGTGTAAAATTTTTCCTTCTTAAAATATCTTGCTTTTTCTTTTGGTTTTATGTTTTGGAAACCAATCTTAAGCTTCGTCTCTGACTGGCCTCATGATACCTGTATCAAGCTCCAAACAAACATTATTACCATTTTATAAAATTAAAGATAGATAACCAGTAATCCATTAGTGATTAAATTTTATAATAGAAATAAACAGTTTCTTGTTCCGTATAAATATGAAGGAGATTGTGACGAAGTAAATCGCTCCGAGGGACAGAGCAAGAACTTACGAAAATCCACACTTTATGATGTCCTATTGTTATGCGAAATTCTAAATGGTCACCGAAGGAAAAGTGGCTGGTGGTCTATTGTTCATCTGATTGTTTGATTACAAGCCGAATTTGAGACGTATTTTTATCTATTTTCATTCAATTTTCCACCATACTGAGGGAGAAAGTGAGAGAAAATGTGCGATTTACATTTTTATTTTTATTATAACTATTAAATAACAATATATGGCATACGCATAAAACTTTCATACGAAAAAGATTTTAATTATATGTCTTACGCAGGCTCTCTCTAACTCGGACGAAACCAGTACTTTCTCATCACAACATGTAAAAATAGACAGTTCGATTAAGTTCAATTCACCAACAAATTCTGGATAAATAAATGTCATTATGGCGCATGTAGCAGCCGAAAAGACAGATATACAGAATCGTTGCCAAATAGCTTTGGTAAAAGCAGGTATAACACAAATGTACCTGGAATCGTAACATATCTACACATTCAAAATAAATTATGAAAAATTGACACGGACGAATTTTTGTAAAAAATAAATTGCCGATTGTTACAAAAATATTTTCATTCACGAGATAAATAATATGTGTGTTGGCAATCATGCTCTCATCAGAAAGTCATGAAAAATACAAATATGAAAAATGTAATGTTCATAATGAAGCAGCTTTCATCAACAAACCGACTAAAAAGTTCATTGAGTTGATAATAACGAATTGAGTATTAAGCTAGCTCCATAATTTGTAGTGTAATTGTATTTTCTGAGATTTCATTAAAACATTTGCAGCATTGATCAAAGTACTCAGGATAAGGGATAGAGAACAAGGTAGTATCATAAATAGTGTGGAGTTTGGTTTGTAGGGTACTAATCCGACAACAATGCTAAGTGGCTACCATTTCAGGTAGGATGAATGCAGTATCTCCATCATTTTACAAAATATTTCATAATGATATTTTTCCGCAATATCAATTGTTATATTTTTCATGCTATCGTGAAACCTGTTATGAAGATAAACAAATAACGTGAAGGCAAAATATGTTCCGCTTTAAACAGTAATGGTATAAATGCTGTACAATGATAAATGAGACGATGCGAAATTTATGAAAAAAGAAGACTCACTTATTTGTTGAAGTATTTCTAAAGCCACGACTATTAATGCTTAAATGAAGAAATTATAAGAATCTTAACGTAAACGGTCGTCAATCATTAGTTAGGACAATCGAGTAGTAGATATGTGAGTTGCAAAAAATGTTGGAAGATAATATCCATACATTCCTCAAAATAGTATTTTGAGACTTTATAATTTTAAAAAAATTAACTTATTTTTTTTTTTTCAATAACTATCAATATTACTCGGCTGGATAAATAATTAAAAGTCTTTGTATAAATAGTTCTAATTATTCAAATCAATAGCATGTGTATGCGCATGTATAGTGTATCTGTGCAAATTCAAAAATTCAATCTCATGCATGCATTGATGTTCACAGGAAATTTTTATATCTAGTTCTTTCAATACACGGCAGCATTACATTCATCATACGCTCCTATGCACAAATGACTTTGGTCAAAAATGACTTAGAATAAATTCCTAGCACCATCTTGCGCCCATAAATGACCATTCGGCTCATGGTAACATTGAATTTTCAAATATTTACCACAGAGAGGTATACGATCCCAACTTTTGACTACATCCCCCACTACTTTTCGGCAAGCTAAAATAATGCACAGTGATAGGCTATCTTTATTAATTAATAACTTAAAAACAATGGCATTTATGGAAAAACTGTAAAGGACTTTTCGACGCAGAATCGTCTCAACTACGATTGGTTTTGCTCTGGACTAGTGATTATGACATGTAGTGTATAGTTACGTCCTAGCTGTACCGAACGGTTGATTTCGCAGCGGGATTGTGTAACGAATATAATGTTAATTTGAATTTGGATAATTGAAGTACGAAAAGCTAGAGGAATCGTTGATTGTCACTGCTATGCGCAGTTGAGATACTGTAGATGGGACAAGTGATTGGTTGATGAGTGAAAAATTGATATTATTATGAAATAGTAATTTATTTAATAACGTTGATAAAAGCACGAAACACAATTGTTTACAATAGAAGTCTAAAATAAGGTACAAGAACTGTATTATAATTCGACAGGTTACAAGATTCACGTTGACGGAAGGTCTATCCTAGTCAGTGACTACACTGATAATGCATGTCTTGCTTTTCTGAGCATGAGTTTAAATAGTTTTTGAGATTGTGGTTTGTACTAACAACCTCTAGAGTCTGCGTGGACTTATTTCTTTCGGTTAATTTATTCTTTATTATGATATGATTTGTTAAATTTAATATTTTGAAAGCTGATCGGTGGATTATCCAAACAGTGGGGGAAGTTTGTCGAATTTGTGATTTTGCTGATTGATTGAATATTTTGACCGTTTGACTTTGGGCAGTCAAACGTGTTTGATTTTTTCGCTGACAGCTCAATAGCCATTGTCCAATCCGCGGTTATTTGAGTTCTATCCGAGACGCCCAAGTTCTCATATTTTCTATTTTTGTGTTGACAAAGACAGGATGTAAAGATATTTGATATCATTCTTTACTTTGAATACGGCTATTTGGGAATATATTTAATATTGGCATATTTCGTTAGATCATATTTCGAGGCGCATTCCAATTTTTTTCAGTTAATTTGAATGGTGACAGAACCCAACAATATATATTTATGTGAATTTTACATTCGCAATACACCGTATAACACCGACTTGTATTCATTGAATATGAATGAAGAGGAATGGATTTTGCGACATTGACTAGGAAGTAGGATATAAAAATACGTATGTTTCTAGTATTGTTGAACGATGTCTCTATTCGTTCTACAATATGATATGCAAAATAGTACACAATCTTTTCATATATGTAATATGTTTTCGTTCCCGATCTCTTATTGTTATAGTTTATGCATAAACTCACGAAAATAAAATTGATGTACTCCTGATAACCGTTTCTATTCTTCTTTTTGTATTGAATGTATGTAAAATACGACGTGATACTAGTAAATTCATATAAATTGATACTACAGATATATGTTCCCATTTGTATTATAGGATCCGATTTTGTGGATTGAATAATATTTATTGGTCAAAATACGAAAAAAATAGTTTGCATCGTCGATTTGAACCCACTCAATCACAACACACATTTTTGTTCGAAGGGCATTATTGCAAAGAGAATATATATGTAGGGACCTAACACACAATCGAACTGGAATTCACCAAACACATCCACAGCAACATACGGCATTCAGACACTACAGCCAGAGCACCAACAGTTACGAGTTGTAGCATTGTAGTTACTAGACACTCTACTATAGCGCACATGCGTTAACACACCTTCTTCTGTATTCAACCGTCGCTGTGGCAACATCAACCTTATGTACATACCTCGTTATTATGTGTATAAATAAAGTATAGAAATGTTAGCTTGAATATACTGTTGAGATTTATCCGAACAATATATATATATGTAGTGCAACCCCTACATATATGTAGGGTTTGCACTACATATATATATATAGATTGTTCATTGAAGTTCTCAACATATGTTCGAGTTAACTAACTATTACTTTTATTTAACACATGATATTTTGTATATACAGTATGTCGATGTTATTGCAACGACGGTTGGATAGAGAAGAAGGTGTAAGCGCGTGTGTGCTATAGTATTGTCTGGTAATTACAGTGTTACCAACTTGTGATTGTTGGTACTTCTGTCTATGTGTGGTGTCTGTAATTGCCGTATGTCGCTGTGTGTCTTTGGTGGTTTCGGGTTAGGTTGTGTATGTCGTGTCCCTACATATATCTCGATACTAATGTCATCTTTACTTCGCTCATTGTACTGCTCGTGGTTGACGTCAAGAGATTTGGGGTGCTGGGTTCTGTGTACGTTTGTGTTCTATGGCGAAAGTATAGCGTCTCAACTAGCATTGGAAGATTGCGAACAGTGGGTTGGCACTTCGTATGTCGCACGGCTCGGTTTCGAAGTCGCGTAGATCCGTTGCCAACTCCAATAAACAAAACCCTCTACCTGAGATCTTACTAGACCCTCAGTTTGGTAGCATTGTAAATCTACATTATCTGTGGAATGAAAAGTTGTATTTTTCTAAATAGTTACCATCACCGGGAATTTCTGTTCGGAATGAGGTGGCCGCAGGATGGCGATGTATTCGTTCGAAGCATTATTCCTCAGGATGATATAATGATAGATATAAAATTTGTGAATCTCTAATGATGCCAATAAACTGCAAATAATTTTTAGCGACTTTTGATGCCTCCTAATATTTTATTTCTTCTGTCAAACCATTGAGTTTATTGTAAAAATGAAAAAATCCTCAATTGCTTCAATTGCATTGTATGTTATTATGAAAATGTATTTATTGTGTTCACGCAGTTCTTAGGTATAATAGGAGGCTACGTAAAATAATGTTGTGGCGTTAATGTTTTATTGCAATATAATAGTCCGCTATGAATAAATTTTTGCTCTTCATTATTATCCGAAAACATGTTGAAAGAAGTTAAAAATATAATATTTGATTTCCTATGACTGTTTAGCTGGTATGATTGTCCCAGTCCTAAAGCATGAGATTAGGATCTGTTTATTTGAAACATGTAAATTGAATTTATGTGCCACAAGCACATTCATCATATTGAACTTTTTTTTGTGTTTGTCGTTTCATATATAAAATATTTTTTCAACTAAAAATAATAATGCAGATGCAGAATAAATAATGATAGTAATTACAACTTCGTGGGATTAATTGCTATTTCTTTCTTATTTATGACTACCGACTATTCAATTTTCTAGTAGTTATTATTTGTTTTACAATGAATCCGTTATATAAATAGATATATTTCGAATGACAGACTTTAAATTAATGAGATATTAACGAAATCTTCAATAAAACTAACGTTGAATTCCGTCACACTGTTAATATTTCAATATATAACAGTTAATATAATTGTAGTTACATATATATTACTATTGCATTGTAATGTAAGAACATCATTGCTATATAATGCGGGCGGGGGAGGAGACACGGATAAAGTGTGTCTGCTTAATAACTACAATATTCATAACAATAAATTGGCAATCAAGACATTTATTTATTTTTAGAAAAAAAATAATAATTCTGTTTAATGTTATAGAAAATTTTTTATTTTTTTTATTCAAATTTGTCTTCGTAAAAATTAATATTTTGATTCAAATTGTCTAAATCTCGATTTTTAAACGTTTAAAATGCTCTATTAGTTCTTCATTACTCATTTATTTTATATACTTACAATTTCCAAATAAAATCTATTTTCTTTTCTAATGGAAAGTTCCGTTTAGATGTTCCTCCTTGCTTTAATAGGTCATAATTTCCAGGTATACCAGTTTGTCCCGGTCTCCCCTATATGCATGTGGATATTAGTGCACTCGTTAGCAAAAGTTGGTGGTTCGGGATTAACATAAATCCTACATTGCCAGTATCACGAACTGCTACTGACAACCATATATATGTTACAACCATGCAACATTGTATTCCTAAATTATTTTACTTGTTATATCCATATGATTTAATAGTTATAAATAATGTCAATGGAGCAGAACATGTTTTTCGTTTGGAAATTGGCAAACATTTTTTTTTCATAATTTTAATAGATTAAAAATAAATAAACATAAAAATAATATAAATATAAATAAATGTAAATAAAACATACATAAGAAGAAAAAATTCGGAATTCGGTTTAACACGAACGAAACAATGAAGGAATGAATTGAGCAGCGAAATTGTGGTACAAATATATCATACCTGAACTGTAAACATATCCCCTCGGGGTATTTATATACTATATAGACTCTATAGTAAACGAGTATATAAAATATACAGCCTATAGAACTAAACTATTTGAATTTTGTACATAGCAAAGGTGTGAATATTACAATTAATTATATAATCACATGAAAAGCGAAATGTAAAGTCGGAATGAAATAAATTTTATGAGAATTAGAGGAACGTTCCACCTATGACAAAATATTTAGATGATTTACCTAACATTAATAAGTTTTGTATTTTATGATATTTTTCAAAAGGCCAGAATGGTGTCGAATCAAACATATTCAATTAAAGCCTATAATTTCTACCTTTTAACCAACATCATAAATATAATTCTATTTATAATATATATCGTGAATAATATTGGAAAATATTCTGATGATACAACCAGTTCGTTATATTCTTTAACGTAATATATAAATGTACCAATTTTTATTATTTAATATTATTTTTTTCTTGCATCATCTCGTACAAGTCTACGAGTAAGTGAAATTAAAAAAAAAAAGAATATTTTTTCTATTTTGTGTATGAAACAACCCACATTTTCCTTCAGTTTAGTGATTGAGTGTTCATCTGACAAGGCCGCTAGTTGAAGTGCGTGGGTCCGCAAGTCCAATAACAAAACCGCACGGAATACAATTACAAACGAAATGGAAAATACCACTAAACAAGTATGGAATACTTTGGACAATTAAAGGCGGAATATAAATAGCGAAAATGTATAACAATGACATTCCTTCAGGATACGAACGAGAAAAAAAATTAACTTTACCTATCATTTTATTGTGTTTTGTAAATATATATTTTTCCTGTATAATGTAAATGTGATGTAAAAAATGAAAATAAAAAATTTATATTGCATAAAGTAAACTAAAATATCTTATATATTAGATATTAAATTTTAGTGTTATCGAAGTCTGCGTACGACAAATAATTTCTTATATCAATAGTTATTTCTACATATAATATATATTATACCGAATATTCGTAGTGAATTTGTAATGAATTGTGTTGAATTCTGTTATGTTCAGCGAGATGTTATCATCGCTCCGAAAATATACAAAATCTTTTAATATTGAAACTTATTGATTTATGATAAAATATCGACCTTTCAAGCGTTGATATAGTAGGTGTTTATAATTTGTCTTTATACTATTGGCAACGAATAGCAGGGATTAAGTGAAATCCTGGTGTTGGCTACATTTTTCACCAAAAATTGTGATCTGACCAATCACAGCCCGTGCAAGTGCGACACATTTTCTTAATACGGACAGCATAGGCAGTGTCCCCCACTGATTGCGAATGATTAGTTAAATGTAGAATTATTATTCATCATTCGATATAAGTAATAACAAAACATCGAAAACATGTTGGAATTGAGATATGAGAGTGGGAAAATGTCGCAGAAGGTTTTGGAAAACGATATATCTCTTTCTTTACTGGAAATATGGGATATTCTCCGCAGGAAAGTAAGTGTATGAAAAACAGTTTATGAAATGTTCGACTAAAGGTTGATTTACTCATACAAAGTGAATAGATTGAGGAATTGATATTGATTTGCAACTGTTTTTTTCGAAAAATACCCTTTGTCAAAATTATTCGTCCTTGGTATAAGGACAATTAGGTATCCAAGATTGCTTGCTGTAAATTCAATATTTGGAATCGTTCAAATAAATGCAATTTATAGTTGTCAATCGGTACTCCGAAATCAATACATCAGCTGTTATGTTTAAGATTTGATGGAAAAAAAGTACATTAAGTCATTATCATGAAGTATAATTATTTAAATGATTGTGCATATCCAATACACGGTAAATAGTTTTGGAGGACAAATTCTTTTTAAATTAAACGAAAGATGTTCGAAAAAATCATTTATTAAAAAAAGATTCGGATAGGAAAATTAAAGTATCCAACTGGGGATTTCCAATGAATTAATTGTCCCTTTAACTGCACATTTAAAAACCATGAAATCTTCTAAATTTGTAAACATTTTTAGGGTTTGTCAAAGGAACACTTCTATATTGTACACAATGGTCGTATTCTTCAGAATGGGAATATTGTATCAGGATATGCAACTATTGTCCCAAAACTAGTCGGTGGCAAAGGTGGATTTGGATCAATGCTACGAGCAATCGGCGCTCAAATTGAAAAGACTACCAATCGTGAGGCATGCAGAGATTTGAGTGGACGCAGACTCAGAGATATAAATGAAGAAAAACGTTTAAAGGCTTGGATTGAAAAGCAGGGGTCTAGAGAAGTTGATGTAGCGGAACGTAAAAAAAGAAAGTTGGAACGACTTTGTGCTGAACCCAAACATGACTTCAAAGATAAAAGTTATGAAAATGAAAGATCTGAACTAACCGAAAGGATTGATGGTGCTGTAGAACAGGGTTTCAAAAATGCCAAAGGTGGAAATATTGACGTTGAAAAAAAAATTAATAATATAAAAAAGGGAAATAAGCGAAAGATAATTTTTGATGATATTGATTTTGATGCATTAAATAGTTCAGATAGTGACGAATCGGACATTAAGTGTCCAACAAAAAAGTTGGCAACTGTTAATCTGATATTAGCTGACGACCATTCTTTCAACTCAGACGATCAATCTGAAAGTGAAAAAAAAATTTTGAAAAGAAACTTTCCATTGTAATTGAATTAATCGCAAAAAAATATAAGTCATAAATGTAAACCAGAATTCTGACAGTAAATCAATTGAATTATGAAAAGTTATTGTTTACACACTGCTTTTTCTTTCTCTACTTGTGTCTATGTTCATGTGGATAAGAAAATAAAATCTTGTTTGATTATTTCCTATTAAAAAATAAGAAATGGAATGTTTAAATGTGTTACATTTTTTTATATAGATACACAAGTGTGAGTTCACTCATGAAATGAAATGGAATAAATGATGTTTGCGTCATTTGATGGAGAAAATGAATGTGTAATAGTAACTTTAACGACGCCGATATCTTGACGTTCCAGTAGCATAAGGTCGATTTATCGTTGAAAACCATTTTACGAGACTCGTGCAGTTGTATTGTTCGTTAGCGATGAAGATAAGCTTACTTTAGGAGGTATTGGTTCGCAGTTGCCGATCGGATGTACTATTCGCTGAACTATACGGCTCATATTGACGCAGTCATTTTTATTTTCATCTGTAGTCTCAGCTGTATGTGATAAGGTAATTATTGCAATAATACCATTGCACCACCTACAATTCTATCTACATATAAATAAAAATTACGTTCTAATATTCATTCAGAATGCATGGTGTGTGGAGTTATCTAATTTCTTTTATAATGTGCTGTTCATTGTCGAGTGCATCCAGTAAGACAACTTTCATATACATTTATATTTATATATTATGCATATGTTATGACGATAACTAACGTTACTCATTAAAATCTATTCGACTATATAGTTGATATTACACAACATCCAAGTTGGATGCTATTAGATCATAAAAAATGTGGTACATCATTTTCTGATCGGATAATTGGTGGAAAAAATGCCTCATTAGGAATGTATCCTTGGATAGCAAGAATTGGATATATAACTGATGGCAGCCCACCGAATGCAAGCAAAAATGTTTCATTTCGATGTGGGGGTACTTTGATAAATAAATATTACATTTTGACTGCAGCCCACTGTGTGACGGTCTTACCTGGCAGGTGAACATAATTAATTTGCTTCGTATTACATTGATTGCATTTCCTCTGGAATAATTACGTACCGTGTAGGTAGATAAGAACGTTAAGAAATAAAAATTTGTTGGAACAGGTTCAAGGTGACGGTAATAAGGTTGGGTGAGCACAACACTGAATCAAATCCTGACTGCGAAAATGGATATTGCGCTGAAGTTGTTCAAGATATTGAACCAGCACAAATAATAGTTCACAAGCATTACAATACGCCGCTCTTCAAACATGATATTGCTTTAATTAGATTGAATCGGTCGGCCATATATAACGGTATGTTCCATCACCATTATTTCATTTGTTCATTATTATAAATGTACGCTTAAATTATTTTAATTTGTAATGGCACTAAAATTCATTTAAAGACCATGTCAAACCTATTTGTATTCCCTGTGGAGAATTATTGACAAAAAATATGGTAGGAGAAATTGCAGAGGCTGCGGGGTGGGGTATTTTTGATCTAGGTAAGTGTCATAGGTACAAATTTCTATATTTTTTCTTCTACAGAGTTATGTAACATTATAAATAATTTCGATGGGATATGGTACCTACAGATAATTTGAAATCGAGCACAATTTTACAAACAATCAAATTGCCAGTATTAGAGACTGATGTATGTGAAAAGGTTTTTAAGCGCCATCGTGCCATGATTGATGAGAAGCAGATGTGTGTTGGCGGTAAACTCGGTCAAGACTCATGCACTGGTGACAGCGGCGGACCACTTATGAAGGTTGAGACTTTAGATGGTCCACCCAAGTATTTTTTATTTGGTATCGTATCTTTCGGAATAAAAAACTGTGGTCAAACAGCAACACCGGCGGTTTATACAAGAATTTCGCATTATATCACTTGGATTTTGGAAAATGTGTCGCCTTAATGAGATATATGTGAATATTCACCTGTACAAGATGATAATACGAGTAACTATATATTTAAATGATATTCAGGATGTTTTGTTGGAAAATATTCATTAAATAAATTTTAATTCTTAGTAAAGTGAATTATGCGCATTAATTTTTACAGTAAAAAATAATCAGATTTGATCAGAGTTGATAATATAGACGCTAATCGAGTGTCGTATATGGTCACATTTGATGAAATCTAGTCATGAGCAATGCCAAATAAATTTTTTTTTAATCTAAAAATGACATTGTGAATATCGAACAGAAAGATATGTGAGCCGTTTCGCACAGTATATCAACTTGCTTCCCCTCTTCCATCATACAATTCATTCGAGCACAGTAGTCATAACATGGAATTATAACGTTTTGGCATGTATGCTTTTCACTAAACAAAAACATCATTTTACATATCTATCAGCCTTAGTGGATATTTTTTTGTGAACATTATTGAAAACTGAAGAATAGAATTATTTAATATCTTAAAGATCCAATATTTTTATATTTATTTTAGAGAAAAATCGCAAATTTCTTGAAAAAAAATACAGAGTTGTGTTTTTACATTAAATCAAAATATTTCATATGGAAAATTATATATAAATCTATAATTTGAACTTAAAAGTTGAGAATAAAAGTCGAATTTCCAATTTTCGATTGTTCTGTTTTTCTGAACATTTCAATTCAGATTTTTTGACGTGTTACCAAAGATTTAGAATTATCTATAATTCTTCTCCAATTTGTTCGTCAGTGGTGTGCTCCTAGTGAACAATTTTTTACAAGTTATATTTTTCCACTGTAACCGTTTTATATATTTCAAAAAGATTTTGTGTGTTCTATCGAAGATTAATCCATTCGTGATTGCTTAATCTGTCATCGAATATTCGAAAGTTTGGATTCAAAATAAAATATTTGCGGTTATTCTTCATATTCACCAATAAAACGTTCAAATATATATATATATATATATATATATAGGAGCTCGTATACATATAATGTCACTTTTGATTCAACTGGATGTTAATATAATACAATTAATAGTGTTTTTATCCTATTTTGATATATTATCTAAATACAGACTAAATTTCTCATTATTTAATCCAGTCGTTCACAGTCACGGCATGTATCGGAAAATTACGGTGACTGAATAGTATATTCTGTACATGATTTTTACGCTTAACGCGCCTACGTTTATGATGCAAGCCGAGATCCAGAATTTCATACGCTGAGGTAATTTCAGCCTACAAAGCCAAAGTAATACAACGAATAGGGGTTGCTAAGTAAAGAAAATATCGATCTCAAATCTTTCTACATATAATATATATCATAGATCATTCTGAGGACTTTTATGATATTACAACGTGTTCGTTTCAGATAAAATATTAACATTTGAACTGTTCTTAATGTGCCTAAGTGATTAATTCCATAAAAGAGATATTCGAATGTTGTTTAAGGCAGTTCCTGTCATAAATTGATTAAGAAACAGTATCGAATGAAATTAAGTAAATAGCTTTATAAGGATGTTATAAGAATGCTGTTAAATTTTCATACCATGGGGTTACCTGCAAAAGCACTTATTGGCGATAATAATTCAAGCCATTTAATATTGAACCTTACGACGATTCGCTGTTTGCTCGCAATCATTTGATAACTGCAAAATAATTAACAGATTGCGATCAAGTTAAGCGATAACATAAAAGAATGCAAAATGAACATTTTGGTTATTTAAAAATATGCAGAGGTTATTTTTTTCCCTCATAAAAAACGATACAAACATAATTTTTTATCTTTATTATCGGTGCCTTAAGAAATCTGGCAACGCCGTTTTGAAGGTTATGATACATACCAGTATTCACGCGACAGCCGCAACATTTAAAACTGGCTGTCATTATAATATGAATAATAAAGTTTAATCGAAATATCGTATGAGTAATCAAATGAATGCATGAAATATTGTATTATTTGTTTGAAACATTGAATAAATAAATAAACTACTGTTATACAAAAATCGACTCTATTTATACTCCTGTCCGGAATGAAAAAAACCATAAATATAATGGAATCCCATATGATTTACGATTTATTTTACTCAGGATGACAATATAATTACCATGCAGAAAACAATCAAATTCGCTATGTTTTAATAAATAATTATATATATATATATATGTAAACTTTTTCTAATCAGTATTTGTATGATTCAATAAATATCTTTTTTGAGTTTCGTAAGGATTTAAATAATTTTTCTACTCCCTAAACTGGAATCAGTGAAATTTTCACTAATTCATTTAATGAAAAATTTTTCACTTAAAAGTAGTGATTTTAGCGGATCAATCAGTGAATTTTTTACTGATTTGTTTGGTAATCCAAATTTTCATTGATTTAATAATGATTTTCATTATTTTTCCGAGAGATCATCATACATGATAATAGTGATTTTTAAAACCACTGATTGAGCAGTGACTTTTATTAAACAACCAGTAAATTTCTCACTTTAAGCAGTGAAAATTCAACATATAAATTTAGTAGCTTGAAAAATCGCTATTTTATTGGTATTTTTCACTTTAAAACAGTAACTTAGCATTAGTGAGGCTAACAACAAATTATTTTACAATTACTTCCGTAGCTTCTGCAATGTAAATCAATAAAATATCTGCACGTGAATCTGTGATGCTAGTTTGCAGTTTCATGTAAGTGAAACACCGCATAATTGCTGTGCAAAAAATTGTAAACAAAGAAAAAAGAAAAATCGTCTTGAATGAAGATTTACAGCACATCAGGTAAATATTATTTATAATAATTATAAGTTAACGATATGTTTAATGAATTATCTCACAATAATTACTTATATATAATTCGAAAACAAACATTTGACATTCTTAACCAAAACTTATATAACAACCTATTGTCGAGTTGAGATTGGCATCAAAAACTCATTTTTTTAAAAGATAAAAATTTTATAAATAACAACTCTCCACCGAAGAAAACAGTGAATTTTGACTTCACTTCCAAACCAGTGAAAGTTCGTTTAATATTTTATCGTGTTGTTAAGAACGCCACTTGAAGTTCCGTAATCTGTCAGTCTAATGGGAGTACAATAAATTTGCTAAAAAATTTTGATATTTTCTGGTGATAACCTAGTTGTTAAGTTTATTTATAAAATAATTGATTTATATATAAATCAATTATTATTATCTTAAATTCTTCCATTTAATTTCTTTTTAATTAGCATTAATTAATCGTAAATTTTCATTTTTCTTTTAAAATATATTTACCAAAATAAATTTTAGATCTAACAATCAATATGGACAAGTTCAAAAGTTTAATTGTTGATGAGCTGATCAATGAGCTTGAGGGTCTAAAGGATGACTATGAGACAGTGAACGTTTTTACAAGTAAGTTTACTTGATTGTATCAACCCGGCAAAAATTTGATTTTATAGTGGATTATACTGGTTGCGACTCCATAAAGTAATCAATTCTTACTAATTATGGTGCAATTAATTTGCTTTCTATGCCACGCCGATGTTAGTGAGCAGCTAAATGAACTAAGAGATCATTCAATTAATTTTCGTGGACTTACGATAACTCAGGGGATCGAGGGTGAATTCAATTGTGGCTCAAATGGGTGTGATTCTCGATTTTTGAACTTTTTTTTTTACGCAAGCATATTAAAAGAACGCATTTTCGTAATCAAGATAACTATGAAGAACTTGAAGCTGATGATTGTAATGCAGATAACGATAATAATGTTTATAATGATGATAATAATTATAACGATATTAATGATACTATCTTATTGGTTTTTACTATCTTATTGTTTTCAAAAACAAGTTTTATATCGAAAAGAAAACCTTTTTGAATTTTTATTGAACTTATTTTAATTACTTAAACAAGTTTTTTTATGTAGCACGTTTACTGATTTATTACTTAATAAGTAATGCAGTATTACTTTTTACTTACCCATTATTTTACTTTTAGTGTTCGTAATAATCTAAAGATTATCAAAAGTGTGTTTTCTTCTATGGTGTAGACGTAATTACCTATACTCAAAACTTTAAATTTAAGAAAAATATTGTATAACTGTTTGTAAACAGAATGATTTTTTATTGTGTTTTATTATGATATAAATTATTACTTTGTAATAACTTTGATTACTGAATCATTCTTCCACATTTATAAGATTTTATTTATTTCAGAGAAATTTACTGATTTACTTTGTGGAATTCTCATGAAGCAAATCGGTGAATTTCACGAATTCTATTAGAACTTCTTATCACTAGTCATTGCAGTGGATTTCACTGATACAAATAGAAAAGTTATTAGTACCAATAATTACAGTAATTTCTACTATTGGTATTAGTAATTCTTATCACCAATGATTGCAGTGAGTTTCACTTGTTTAAACAGTAATTTTCACTATCAATAGTTACAGTGAAATTTACTAATTCTTTGAGAATTTAGTACCACTAATTTAAACAGGGGAGTTCACTGTTTACATTAGTGATGTTATGATTCTATTAACTGAACCAGTGATAATCCACTATTTCAATTTTAGAGAGTAGGACTTTGGAATTTTTGGTAACTATAATTACATTATTTTGATATTTTCCTAACAAACTTTCAAGGCCTTCAAGATCGTTGAACTTATCGGCATCACATATCATATCACATGTATTAGCCTCTATCATTTTTTTTTCTTATACTATACAAAGGGCATTCGGTTACAAAATTTAAAATTTTCATCACAGTAGATAATTTTTCATTATAGATTTATTTTTTCACAGTATCAGACCATTTCGGACAAACATTTATAATAATACTTTTTGGCACATTTAACTTATTTAATATTTGTTCGAATATAATCACGTCATTAATTGCATTATAAGCCTTTCAACCCATTCACATCTTTAAGAATTGGCAGTGTGTCAGAAAACCCTAAAATAACAGATGCGGAATATTTTTCCATGTAAATGTTTTCATCGCGTTCATTATCCTTGGATAGTCAAAGTTGCTGTTAATATGCAAAAATTGGTAAAATGCTGACATTCCATCAAACAGATGGAATGTTAGCATAGTCTCGAAAGTATTTGCCCATGTTCCTGATTTGCAAATTTCCTTCCAGGAGTCGGAAACTATGTACGATGCTTGTATCTTTTTGTTATTCTTTGTAAGTTTCGAATACAATGAAAATATAAAGTCCGTATACTTTGCTACTATTCCTGATATATCGGCTGATTTGCCGAAGCTTCCAGTTTCTAAATCATAAACAACAATAATTAGATCCATGCTTTCATCGATATCTGAAAGAGGAATATTACACTCTTCCGAATCTAAAACTGAAATATCTGATGCATAGGTAGTACCCTCTGTGAGTTCTTGTCTCATCCGTAGTTCTGATTTTTTTTTGAACAAACATTGTTTTTTGAAACCAGTTGTTTCCGATCTAGCGTATCTTCTTTTAGCCCTCTTATCCAATTTTCGCCTATAATTCAGAGTGTATTTTCCTGAGGATAGTTGGAGTTGTTTGGCTGCATTGGCTATATACTCTTCTCCATCGTTTTTTTATTGACAGCGCATGCTACTCTGATGTTATACTGTGATGACTTGCCATACATTCTATTTATTGGTCCTTTGCTGCAACAAGATGCATTAAAGCTTTTATAGGGGTTACTTGACACAGCAGCAGAAAAAGTTTTACACATGTGTGGCGGGAAAGACCTTTATTGCTCAACACCGACACCATTCACAATTGAGCCCTATGTATTTAAATGCCAAGTGCCACACGATTGAAAATCGGGGCCCCAAAAGTTAATCTTCTACGATGCTGGCACAGCCCACCGTCCGGTCAGTATTGTTTTCAACAGAGTGCACAACGCAATACGATACTCTGTGATATTCAGTGTTTTTCAAAGTAAAAGTGCTTTAACGTGCGTTAATAATTGTAAAAAAAATTGTATTCACCCAAGATAACTAAACAGAAAGATGCTGTAATTTAGTGGATGTTTCCAATAAGTCCTGGTGCGTGGAATAACATTAAATAACAAGCACATAACGATTGTACGTATAGGTTTAATAATAATAAAATCAGGTTTCAAAAAATTAAAATTATTTTGTAAATGCCGTAAACCTCGTATTAATCCCGTAAATATTATATGAATACTAATTCCATCCAAAATCTATATCAACTCGATAAATGTTATATTTTTTTGTTCACAGATACTATTGAAAAGTGGGGGAAAAAACCAGAAGATATCAAGATCATTTCTGCTATACCGACTGCCTTAGAATGCAGAAACTTCAGCCCTCAGAAGATAAAACATAGGATAAGAGCAGATGCGATATATATGGCATCACTGCGCAGTTCCACTCAACACTTGGAAAAGTCTAAACGAAATATATTTTAATTTTTAAATAAAAATATTGAGATATACTGTAATATATGTTATTAAGTGTTTTTATAATTTAAATTATTGTATGTTGAATCACTGTAATATTGTGTCGTATGAAATAACTCAAATAAATAAAAAGTCACATATATATTTCAAATTTTTCGTATATTTTCGTTTTCATGTCCAATTTTCACGCGGAATTAATTTTTCGAGAGCCGACGCCGATGCACCAAGCAGAAGTTCTCCATCACGAGCAGTGGGGTGACACCGCCTATGCTCTCCGTGTTAAGACAATGTGTCGTACTTGCACGGACTGTGATTGGTCAGATCCCAATTTTTGGTGAAAAGTGTAGCCAACAACAGAATTTCACTTAGTTCCTGCTATTCGTTGCCAATAGTATAAAGACAAATTATAAACACCTACTTTATCAACGGTTGAAAGGTCGATATTTTATCAAGAATCAATGACTTTCAATATTAAAAGATTTTGTATATTTTTGAAGCGATGATGAAATGTCGCTAATCTAGAACAGCAATTAACAGAATTCAACACAATTTAGACATAACTATTTGTTTGACATACGCAGACTTTGACAACACACAAACTTAACAATATCTAATATATAAGATATTTTAGTTTTTTTTATGCAAAGTAACTTTTTTGTTTTTATTTTGTATATCACATTTACATTATATTATATGACAATGTATTTAAAGGCTCGGTGTCATCAATTTGGACTTAATTAGGGTACTAGAACTGAGAATTCTTAAGGATACACACAATTGCTTTTATGTTGAAGAGATTATTTACCTTCTTCTTCCTAAATATAAATACATCATAACACTATTTGTATTCAATGAACACATCTAGTTGTTGTAGTATTCGTAACAATGCGATTACTTATACTAATTCATACTTTCATATAAGAGTAACATGTAAAAGTAATATCGAATTATTCACCACACCATCCATTAATTTTTTAGGAATTTAAAGAGTTTATTTATGAGGAATTTACATAGATCTCATATAGAATATGCTGTATGTGTAAATAAATAAATTAAATTAAAAAATTTTTTTCAACAATTCGCAAACATCCTTTTTTATAAATTTTCTAGATTAAAAATGAATAAACTGAAGAAATTATCGAATATAAATAAAAAAAATTAACTGGCATGCATAAGTTGAAACACTTTGGAATTCGGTTTCAATTGAATAAAACAATGAATGAATGAATTGAGCAGCAATATGTTGGTACAAATAGATCATATCTGTACTGTTGAAATATCCCTATTGGGTCTTTATATACAATACACTCTATTGTATAAATAGATTATAGAGCCCATCGACCTATACCATCTGAATGGTATACCTGGGAAAGATGTGAATACTACAATTAACAGTACACTCTCATTAAAAGGAAAATGCGAAATCGAAGCAAAATAAATTTTACAAAATTAGAGGAACATTTCACCCATGATGAATATCTATATGATTTGGTAAAAGTAATTATTTTTTTATTTTGGTACATTTCACACAGACAGAACAACTGCGAATCATAAAAATATTTCGTGTGTTTTCAACAACATATAGATCAATTCATGATAAAGTAATCTATCAACTGTTATGCCAAAAGAACTCAATATCGAATTTCAGCAATTCATTTATATACGAAAGTAAACCAGATGTATAAGTCATCAAACCGAGCTAGTAAACGCAGCGCACCAAAACGTCATAGTACTTGTTGCGAATGTACGTTCTGATATTCCTTAGAATAACCCATAACTACATGACGCATACACAAGGAACACTCAGATATGACAGAAAATTAGTGAGGACGATTCTGAATTGATTTGTCTATCTAAACAGATCTTGGAGTTGAATGTCTTTAGAGTGACATTTGTATATTTACCGAATATAGCATTACTATAACCAGCAGGGTCAAAAACCTTTCGATCGAACGCCATTTTACCCATATACTCATATACATATCATTCCAAAATATCATGAACATGTAAAATGTAATATGAATGTCCATGACAAAAAAAATACATCCATAATTATTAATACTTCTGTATATACTCAGTTGTATCATTATTACGTGGCAAAAAATTAAATACAAAACAAAGCTTTTTCTATAAGATGAATATATTCATGCAATGTTATTTGTTACATTGATTGCGGCAATCACTATATAACATGCATATAACAGTGGTTACTGAGAACTTTGTGAAGAAATTGAAAAAAAATTAAACTTTTGTATTTGTTTATTTATGATGTTGGTTGAAAGGTAGAAATTATAGGCTTCAAATGAATATGTTTGATTCGACACCATTCTCGCCTTCTGAAAAATATCATAAAATAAAAAACTTATTAATGTTAGGTAAATCATCTAGATATTTGTCATAGGTGAAACGTTCCCCTAATTCTCATAAAATTTATTTCATTCCGACTTTACATTTCGATTGCCATGTGATTATAGAATAAATTGTAATATTCACACCTTTGCTATGTACAAAATTCAGATAGTTCAGTTCTATAGGCTCTAGAAAATATATATGTCCTATAGAGTCTACCTAGTATATGAAGACCCCATGGGGATGTGTTTATAGTACAGGTGTGATATATTTGTACCCCAATTTTGCTGTTGAATTTATTCCTTTATTGTTTCATTCGGTTTAAATAGAATTTTCAGTTTTTTCTTTTTACGTATGTTTCATTTACATTTATTTACATTTATATTATTTTTATATTTATTTTTAATATATTAAAATTATGAAAAAAAATATTTGCCAATTTTCAAATGAAAATGCTTCATTTTTATTCACTTATGTATGTATATAACGTAATATATATGGCGTTTATGATTCATTATAAATAAATTTTCATCCGCCGTTAAATAGTGCTGAAAAGTCTGGAAACAAATATATGCATCAAATTTGGACTGAATATCATCACATATAATCACATTTTCATCATCTTCTACTCCGTTGACATTATTTATAACTATTGAATCACATGGTTATAACTAGTAAAATAATTTAGGAATACAATGTTACTTGGTTGTAACATATTATATATTCGCTCGTTAGTAGAAGCTCGTGATACTTGCAATGTAGGATTTACGTGAATTCTGTACTACGAACTTCTTCTCACGAGTGCACTAATATCCCCATGCATATAGCAGAGTACCGGGAGAAACGGATATACCTGAAAATAATGACCTATTCGGAACCTGTAAGGATATAAAATAAATGAGTAATGAAGAACTAATATTTACGAAGAGAAATTTGAATAAGAAATATTAAGAATTTTCTCTAACATTAAACAGAATTATTGTTTTTTTTTTTAATGAATAAATGTCTTAGTTATCAATTTATTTTTATAAAAATTGTAGTTATCATATTGAAGTATTAACAGTGTAACGGAATTCAACATTTGTTTCATTTACGTAAATTTTCGAATGCCATAATGGCTAACAATTTCGTTAATATCTCAATAGTTTACAGTCTGTTATACGAAATATATCTATTTATATAAGGATTGCAATGGTAAACAAAAAATAATCACTGGAAAATTGAATAGTCGGTAGTCATAAATATGAGAGAAATAGGAATCAATCAGATGGAGTAATAATTACTGTTATTATTTATTGTGCATCTACATTATTATTTTTAGGTGAAAAAATATTTTATACATGAAATGACAACCACAAAAAAAATTTGATATGATAAATAATGTGTTTGTGGTACATAAATGCAATTTACATATTTCAAATAAATAGATCCTAGTCTTTAGGACTGGGAAAAATAAACCACCTAAGCAGCGATAAGAAATCAAATATTATATTTTCAATTTCTTTCAACATTTTTTCGGACAATAATAAGGAGTAAAAATTTATTTATAGCAGACTATGATATTGCAATGAAACATTAATACCACGACATTATGTTAAGCCTTGGCCGCGTATACATAATAATGATATTTTTATAACAATGTATAGTGTAATTGAAGCAATTGAGGATTTGTTCATTTTTGCAATGAACTTTATGAGTTGCCAGCAGAAATAAAAAATTAGGAGGCATCATAAATCGCTAAAAATTATTTGTAATTTATTAGCATCATTGGAGATTCACAAATTTGATATCTAACATTATGTCAACGTGGTGAATATTGTTTCGAATGTATACATCGCCATCCTACGGCCAACTCATTCTGAATAGCAATTCCCGGTGATGGTAACTATTTCGAGAAATACAGCTTTTCATTTCACAGATAATGTAGATTTTCAATGCTACCAAAATGAGGGTGTAGTAAGGTCTCAGGTAGAGGCTTTTGTTTATCGAAGTTGGCAACTCTGCTTGTGCAAGTGTTATATCCCCGGGAATAACGCTAGAGTAGAGTGACCGACGGACGACTCACCATGGTATAGACGCATCAGTAATGGATAAGTTAGATTCTACGACATAAATATAGACATACACATATAGATTGTTTCCACAGAACATGTAACGTCAAGGAACGCGACCAATGTATATCTTTACGTATTATAAACTTAGAACATCCAACGAACTCACATATACCGAATTAATTATAGAATTAAACAAATAAGTAATAGTAATTATAAGTAATCAACACAGATAATTATCAATAAGAATTGACAACCAATAAACACACGAATTTATGTTCAAATAATAGATTAATGATTAACACCAACACATGAATTGACTCACGTATGCATGTATACCACCAAGTCAATTCAATCACACAAACGATACAAGTAATTGCAATAGATCATATAAATAACTATAATTGATAACTGCTCAATGCATAAGCATAAAAACCGCATAACTAATAAATGACTAATACTCATATCAACCAAAAAACAGGAAACGACACATCTAAAATACACATACGATAAACAACTAAAATTCATGCAGCTGAACCAACAACATTCCGAAATAAATAAATAAGTTAAGACATAGAACGATGTAAGTTATTTGAACAAGCAAATGTAGCGAGATCTCAAAACTATTGATAATCATAAAACAACAAGCAATTCTAAGTAATGATCACGCCATACGCGACATCGATCGCCCTCACACGATATCACAAGGGTCTCACCCCATATCACATAACGATAAGGGATGTCGCGAGCGTAGAGAAAACTATGAGTAATAACTCCCACCAAATCGAGAAGCATCAGATGACGTGTTAACTAAGCTTATAAAATAGCTGAAAAACATGCAAAACGGCACTTCTATTACAACATCAGTTTCGTCTACATCTCCGATAATCTCAATCGAGCGAATCAGGATCTCACATCAAAATCTTAAGTTCAATTAAGAATCCTTTGAAAAGACGAGTCGTTAGTCCTCATAGAATCGAGTAATTGAGAATCTCAATGCAATCGCTAATCGCAAAAGTAACAATATCAGTTATAAGATACAATCAAACAGAACGCCAGTAATTGAAGTAGAAGTAATAATAGTCATAAGTGAACTACAGTGTAAATTTCATTGTGTAACCAATCTACCGTTTATTAACATTTAAATAAAAGAGCAACAATTGATTTGACGATAAATCGCGAAGTGTCTCAGTTAATTCAACCGCGCATAGCGGTGGTGATTATCCGAACTACCCTTATTGAAGAGCTGTGGGTGACGGTCGGTAAGCGAACTGAGGAATCTGAAACAAGACTCGCAAAAAGGGCACGTGACATCTGCCGATCTACGCCTCAATTCGCTCTAACTCCGCAGGTACATGCGACCTCTCCCGCAGGACGTAACACAAGATAGAAACCGAGCTGTGCAAGACTCGGAGTGCCAGTCCACTGATCACGAGCTGTACTTCAAAATAATCAGCAGATTTCTAGCAGGACCTACGGCAGATCTACCGAAGATTTGGTCACTTGGGACATTAGGTTGATACTTATTCATATTTATTTTTTTGAAATAACTTTCTGATATAAAGGTCTGGAATACCGAAATTTTAAATTTGTGAAATAAGTACCACTCTAAAATACATACTTATATAACATTATAAGTGTAAAAATTTATATAGGTAAATCCGGGAGAGTTCGACTACATTCTGAAAAAATATCAATATCTTGTTTTTCATTGGAAGTTTGTCTCTTAAAATACATTAATGTAGTGAACAGTGCTTCCAGATTGTAATTAAGTACGAAAAAGTAATCAAAATAAATAGTGTATTCAACTTTTTAATTATTAACGCAAACAGTGCAAATGGTCGATCTAACCCATGTGTCCGGGTTAGTAGATCGTCCACCTAATACGAGTAAGACTGACCATAGTAAAATAACATTATATGCTAATGAACAAAATGCGAAAATGGAAAAACAACTAACTTTACAACATTTTGTTTTGTACTTTTCCACATAAATCACAAAACTCGTCATATTTGGAACAATCATAATGAAACCAACGTCTGCATCTGCGACATTCTACCCACTCATCGGTTCTAGATGTTTTGAAAAAGTTTTCACCGCAAGCCGCGTAATCATTTTTATCCCATTCTTCCCCTGATTTATCGTTTCCTTGGAAAATTATATTTCCATCTTCGGAATCAGATGTTTCAACTTGGCGTTTCTTTCTTTTTTTTTCCAGAATGAGATGTTTTAACCTGGCGTTTCTTTCCTTTTTTGTGAAATGTTTTAATTTCTTTAGACTCCTTCCTTTGTTGTTTTATTGTAGGTTTGTTTTTTTTCTTTTCAATACGTTCTGCAGTATTCAAAATGGTTGCAAGCTGCTTTCCACATTTTTTTACTGCTATAGGCGCACTGGTTTTTGGAACGGGTGAAATTTTGTTGAGTAGCTTTTTTGATGTAATTTCACTAGCATTCAGAGAACATCCAGGTTCAAGTGAAGATCTGCGGGTTGTTTGAGAGGAACATGTATTATCTATAGATTTTTGAATGGTTTCAGAGCCATTTTCAAAATCAATTTCCACATAGGCGTAATCTGGTATAGTATTTTCATTGAAAGGTGAAATTCCAGTAGCTCTAAATGAGGACAATCCATTTCCTACAGTAGCCGATTTACCCCGAGCATTCCCAAGAAGTTTTCCAAATTGTAACCTAGTCAATTTTCTTGATGGATTTGTTCTTATGAAATTGTTACAAGTCGCATAGTAATTAGTTTTTAATTATTTGAAAAAGGAACGATCAAGGGGTTGTAGATAATGAGTCGTATGACTCGGAAGACAAAGAAGAATTATTTTATTTTCTTGACAAAATTTTAGCACGCCTACTGAATTTGTGTGGGAAGTATGACCATCAATAATCAACAATACGGTTCTCGATGGCTTGCGGGGCACGTAATGTGATTCCAACCAATGTTTAAAAATATCTGCATTGACATATGTCGACTTCTCGGACATAGCGTTCTGAGAACCAGGCGGCATTCCATCAGCAAACTCCTGTTTCTTGTTTTTTTCATTAAATATCGAATACGGCGGAAAAAACGTCCCTCAGCGTTGCAGTGCGCAATTACAAAAATCGTTTCGCCTTTTTCCCCTGATGTCAATGATGAAACGTTTTTGGAACCTTTAGCAGCTGAAACTTGCATTGGTTTATTATTTAATTGTAAACCCATCTTTTCGACATTAAAAACATGAGATGGTTTGTCAAAAAGATCACTTTCATGAAGTACTTTCTCCAAAAGTTCAAAATATTGTCTTACTGTCTCGTGATTCATACCGGTAGCATGATTGATAGAGATTCCTTCAGCCTTTCAGTCTGAAAGGTCTGGATGACGTCGTAAAAATTAGTGCAGCCAATCGTATCCAGCTTTGCCAATATCTTTATTGAATTTGTGCTTTATTTTGATCTGCTCAGCAAGTTCAAATACCCATGTTCTTACAGAATCTCTATCAGAGGCAAACCCAAAATTTTGGAGTGTTTTAATATGCTTTACTAGTTTTGAATCTGCATCAATACCCAAGTAGGATGACGGTCCAAGCCCATGTTTTTCTGTATCAGATTTTCTCTACCTGTCTTTTAAAGCTGATTTCGGGATTCTAAAGTTTCGTGCGGCCTTATTAACTCCGAGAATACCATTTTGGACAGACTCGACGGCATTTTTTACTGAATCGGCACTCCAACTAGCTTTTTTTGTATTTTTTTTTAAGTGAAACTTCTTTAGCGGGGGTAGTGAAATGAAGAATCGTCACGAAAATGGGGATGGAAGTGATGCAATCAGCGTGACGAATGTATTGGTCCCTCTCGCTCTCTCCGATTCCCTTTCTTTCATCAAACATTTCTCTCTGCTTTCGGGAGTGAAATGCCTAAGCGCGTTACGAACGTTGCTCAACCGTAACGGCTCTGTTTTGTCTAGTTGACGGTAAAATGCCCAGTCACCGTCGGCTGGAGGCTAACATGCCCTTCGGAGAGTGCCGCAGTTCATTTACATATGTAATAAATATCTTGAAAATTTATATTTTTGCGTAACTCTTCTCATAACAATAATCTTCCACATCGATCCAGTCATTACGAAATCAGAATGGAGAGAGAGATTCAAAGTTCAATAGTTTGCAACATGCGAGGATCCTTCGAGAAGATTCACTTCTGTTGTGTGGCCCGGGCGCGCTATTTTTTCTTTTATATTGGGTTGGCATTTTTGATTAGCTGTAACAAAAGCATTTAATTAGCATGAAATAACGAAAACACTTAGCTTTCCAAAGTAGTCGTTCTCTCCCACATGCAGGTTGTCGAACTCTACCAAATTTACGGGAGAGGCGGACCACATGCTTATTCACAGACTGCAATGAATAACACGCTTAATTTTTAGGTCAATTATTTTTTCCGTCCCCATTCTATCATAAAACATTGGCAGTTTCAAATTAAATTTACCTAATTCGATTTTATCACTACACATAAATATACGTTGTAACACTTTTCGGTAGGTGCGATTTATTTATCATGATTCATTTTGTATAAACAAAGAAAACACACGTCACAAGGTTATAAACAAAACATGCATATCGCAACTGATGATATGTGTGACCTGCATATCCATCTGGGCTGTGATTGATGAACTAGCAGCGATGGACGGTCTCTACCGGTAGCCGATCTCTCCCGGGTTTACCTATCTAATTGATAATTAATAATTATTATTTTCAAAAATATTTGAAAAAATTCGATACGTATATGTATCATTTTGTATTTACAATTCATAAATATAATGGATTTATAATATTTTATCTATATATTATTGTTGAATTTACCGTGAGCGTACCATTCTGGATTGATTGGGCATTGAAGATGTTCTAAATACTAATCATGTACAGTTGTATTCGCTAACTTGCGACTAAATATATTTATATTGATTTATATTGGGTTGTCCAAAACAAACAGAATAATATAATTATTCACCAACAAGTACAAATTATAATGATGCGTGTCGACAATGCACGCAGTCGCCTCGTGGTCGACCATGTGAGAAAAAATATAAAGAAAATGAGATTAACCAAAAAATATAATTGTAAATAGTCTGTAAGTATAATGAATAGTTCCAAAAAGGTTGTTGAATTGACCAAGAGTATAACGATGTTTGAGATTATTAATAATCTTTGAGTGCTAAACTAGCGCGTGGCCAACATGGCGTCACGACGCGTTATTGAATATTCCGAATGAGCTAATACTAATTATATTAATTACAAGTGAGTTACCGACAATAATAACGAGCCTTGGTTTTGCGCAATCACTTCACTCAGGAATTGATCACAGGTGAGCACTGAATTTACACAATTGAGTTTACCACAAATGAAAACGACGTGAGTTGAAATTGATTATAAATGGGTGAGTCGATACAAAAATTGTCGCGTGCGCTTTCCACTTCGGCTGAACGAACAATGAGGAAGAGATATTGGCAGTGAATGCGGATGTGAGCTTGACCTAAGACACTGCAGACCTCCTGCGGTGAATTAGGCCAAGTTCACGGCCAAACGTCTCAACCAATGAGACGCCCAGCTGCGTCCTAGTTCATGCTCTATTGATCCAGAGTGAGCGCTCCTTGAGACAATTCTCCTGTAACTGAGTTGAGTTACCGACGGATCCCAATCGAATATTGAGTAGATGATTGATTGATGGTGACCTCTCACCATCATAAAATTGAGTTACCCGGGGGGCAACAATATACTCAGTGAAAACTGAACAATTATCTATATATTATAACATCTTTTTATCTTCTCCACGTTTTCAATTGTTAGCTGTTTTTCTTAGGGGGTTGCCCTTTCACAGTTTTGGCGAGTCATGTCATCATTGATATTTCCGACTTTTTTTTCATATGACTTATAAATTCTGGAATTCATTGGTGGAATATTCAGTGCAGCTAATATTCTTTCTTTTTTTTTTACTAAGATCTTTTTTTTTTTTTGAAGTGAAACTTCTTAACGCGCGCTGGGAGTAAAATTTCAAGGCCGTGACACACGAGCGAGCGTTACGAAAATGTGTAACGAAACGAAAACGTAT
The DNA here is from genome assembly GCA_910591685.1 of Galerucella tenella. Lineage (NCBI taxonomy): Eukaryota > Metazoa > Arthropoda > Insecta > Coleoptera > Chrysomelidae > Galerucella > Galerucella tenella. Next base: position 32,704 of record CAJUYH010002390.1, read on the forward strand.
AAGGCTGTGACACACGTATTAGAGAGACGCAGACCTATAATGTTAAAGGCCTACAACTATAGATATAGTATAGACGTATAGCTATAGGGTATAGATGCAGAGTTCTCGGTCTCCGCTTTATTCGGTGCTTCGTAGAGTCCCCACTCTTCGGTGCGTAGTCTCCCCACTCTGTATGTTACCCGCTTGGCTCCAGTATAGTCTGTACATACAGCGGTCTACACTCTAAACTATATACTTATGACAAGGCATAGTCCATATACAGCAAAAATAGATATATTCGTATTTCTATACTATGCCGTCTACCACAGCCTACGGCTTGACGTAGCACTTTTGTAAACGCGCATGAGCGTTCTATTGTGGAGGAGAGGAGACGTGTAGCATAGAAATACTTAGTAACGCGTCGAATATTTGTGTAATCCACGTGTGCGTCAAAAAATATTTTAATTTTTTTAAATATATTCTGTGAAAGTGAAGTTAAAATGTACTATGTAATTTCCAGTTAGTACAAGTATGGATGTTGATAAATTTCTATATGTATACTATGTAAAATTGAATATAAAAGTAACGCCAAGTTAAAGTGATTTTCCAACACGTTGTTCTCTTATTTATTAGGAAATTTTGGAAAATAAAAATTTTCATGCCCTCTGCAATCGCTTTATGCAGGGCACGACACTCATTATTTTCCACAATTTTCCATTCTCAGAGATCTTCCATTAAATAAGGTGAACAACGGGTTGGGAAAAAAAAAAATTTCCTAATCTCAACATGAGTGCGACAGAGAGCGCACATAGAGCGCACCTGGCGTCCCACGTGAAAGAGAGAGGGGGTACTTTAACCTGGTCTTAAAATAAATATAAATATGTTGAAATTATAAAATATCGACTTCATATAGTTCTCAGATATTGTTGAAGAAATACGGCTGTTCAATATAAACCCGATTTTATGTTGTTAATTTAAATATTTGTAAGTATAATTTCATAAAATGTTAATTATTGTAGTGCATGACAATTACAAAATATTGTTGATTTTTAATTTGATTTCATATTATTATTTGTTTGGAGACGTCAATATGCCAAAAACAAATGCCGAACGTGTACGAGAATGCAGAGCTCGGAAAAAATTATTGAAACAAGAACCATCAGCGCAAACAGCAGTACAACGCAATCGACAATATAAAGCTCAACAGAATGATCTGAGGTTCTACCATGGGCGGAGACCATCAGCAACAATGACATCATTGCAACAAGAATTCCAAAGGCTATCGACAAATTGCTTGGAGACTCTCGATCAACAAATGATTAAATTTATACAACAAAGAGAAGGATTGTCAATATATTCTTTTAATTGTCAGAGTTTACGAGCTCACCCAACTGACGTATTGAATTCGGTTATAAACAAATGAAATGTCGTGGTATTTGATGAGACTTGGTTGGGTGAAGACGAGCAAATCAGTTTACCGAATTTCAACTGCACCATCCAGTGGAAAAGAAATCATGTGCGTACTGGCGGCGTTGCCTATATCACAGCCACAATGATACCGTGAATGTCCTTACACCACATGTAGGACTTTCCGCTATGCAATCAGCACCAAGTGCAGCTGTAACAGAAGATGACGGTGACATTTGCATTTCTGTGTGCCGTGCGATAAATGGTCAACAAATATTAATTGTTGGTGTTTACATAACTTCGAATACAAAGATTAACAACATCATCGCATTTTTACATGGCTCATTATTGAAATACACTCTTGATGGTGGTAAACTTCTTCCTCAACGCGACGATCTAAAACCTCTTGTACTAACTGGCGATTTTAATATCAATTTTGCATTGGACACTTCCATAAAATTAATAGAATTTCTACAACAACAACTGAATTTACAAATGATTAATGACTGGAATATTCCAACAACAAAATCAGGAACATCTATAGATGCCGTATTTGCTCGTTATCTCGACACAATTGAGTCAAGAACGTACATTTCGTATTTTAGTTATCACAAACCTATAGTATCGACTATAGCTATTGCACGAAATTCACAAAACGTACAGGCTATTGAAGCAACCAGCAATGTACAGATTACAGAAATAAATTAAACATAATATTTATATACAAACAGTATTGTACGTTATTCAATAAACACTTCATTTCAATCCTTATAATATTCCTCTTATATTCAGTATAATTAAATTTAAGCGTACGAAGTTTCACTTCCAATATGCGCACACAGTGCACACAATTTTTTTTTTTACTAATTTTTACTAAGATCGGAGTAAAAATCCCTGCATTTAAAAAGTGCATGTCAATATAAGAACAATTAATTATAACAATATCATAACAATTAATTTAACCTTAATCTAAGGTAATAAAATGCACGATTCTTCTATCTCCATCGGTCAAATCAAGATCACTGTTAGAAAGGTCACAAGTGTTGCGGCTATGTGATGCCGTTTGTATTGAGGTATTTCTTATGTCGTATTTATCGCGAAACTTTTTTCCAATTTTTTGTTGTTTTATACGCAGTTTATCAATTTTACCTGAAACGCGTTTTCCTTTCCGGTAAAATTTATTTTCATATATTCGTTTTTCTTTTTTCATTTTGGGCATAATTGTAACTTTAGTACACCATATTCGATGTTGCCAAATCAAGTGATTGAAAAATATTAATAAAGTAGGTACCGTGATATTACCAACACATTGAAAGAACTGGCATCCATACTTTTCTTCCACTTGACAAGCCTATCATGGACATTGAGAGTATCGATAGAGTAGAAATTATTTCATTGCGTCAATAATTCTCCAAGTCGGTATGGTAATTCATAGGTAACACATTCAATAATGATCAAATCATGAATTGTAGATGTCACGTAGTGTTTCATTTGATGAGTGCGCGATAATAACAAATCGAATAAATGAAGCAATGAATTACAAATTGATATTTTATTTAAATCACGTCAATCAACAAAAAACGGCCTGATAGTTTGAATAATTACGTTAGTTAATATTTGAATATGCTATTTTATATAATATTAAGGAATGTACTGTGAACAGAAAAATATATCAGAATATTTGAATGATTCGAGATTTGGTGAAATGTATTTTTCAGGAGTTCTGCTCTTAAATTGTACAATAATGTGTTATTTGTTAATTACCAAAACATTTAAACTCTGAAAAGAAAAAGAGGGGAATTGTATATAATCGCCATCACCCAATATTTCGCTAATAAATACGAATCAGAGAGCAAATCACACTCATCAACACTTTCCGAACTACTGAAGTATCAATTCGTAACATCAGTTATCCCATATGTTTATCTGTAACCGTCTAAGTGGAACAAAGTAATTATAAATTAATTTAAAGGACAATTACTTCTATATATACATCAATTGTTATTTCATTTCCTTTGATTAACATTATTACTATTACGGAGACAATTAATTTTTGGCGTATGTAAGTGAAATTCTATATATAAGAAAAAAGCACCACGATTTTATATCGTCCTTCTCGACTATGTGGATGCTCCGTGTTGTACATGTAAAATAAAAATAGAAAAATGAATATTAATGTTGTTAATATAAAGTTTGATTACACAGGTATGTCTATATATTCGTGTTTCACTGTTTATGATGTCAAATTTCTATCGGTTCCTCCTAGGTAGAAAACAATACATAGATACTGTTTCATGATTTTGTAGAAAGCCCACCTTGACCATATGGATGCTCGTACTGTACATGTAAAAAAAATTGAAAAATAAACATCTTCACCAATAATTCAAACGTTGATTACAAATGTATTTGAATATATTTGTGTTTTTCTCGCGTTTTTGATTGGTGAATGGGGTCAAATTTTCATCCGTACCTGATAGGTTGATCATGCTGATGCTCGTGTTGCATATCGAAAAAACAATGCAATAATCTGCATTAATATTATTAATGTAAATAATGATTACAAATGTATATGAATATATTCCTGTTTTGCTCGGAAAGTGATGAGTGTGAATTGCTCTATGGGTCGTATTTTTCAGCGAAATATTGGTTGAGGACGATTATATACAATTCCCGTCTTTTTCTTTTCAGAGTTTCAATGTTTTAGCAATTAACAAATAATAAATTATTGAACAATTTAAGAGCAGAGGAATTTATCAAAAACACATTTCACCAGATCTCGAATCATTCAAATATTCTGATATATTTTTCTGTTCACAGTACATTCCTTAATATTATATAAAATAGCATATTCAAATATTAACTAACGTAATTATTCAAACTATCAGGCCGTTTTTTGTTGATTGACGTGATTTAAATAGAATATCAATTTGTAATTCATTGCTTCACTCATTCGATTTGTTATTATCGCGCATTCATCAAATGAAACACTACGTGACATCTACAATTCATGATTTGATCATCATTGAATGTGTTATCTATGTATTACTATACCGACTTGGAGAATTATTGACGCAATGAAATAATTTCTACCCTATCGATACTCTCAATGTCCATGGTATTGTCCCGTGGTAGGCTTGTCAAGTGGGAGAAAAGTATGGGTGCCTATGTATACAATCTCATATGTACAGTCAGCAATGGAATCTGACAGAAAGTGTAGGGCAATGAAAAAATGCACAAGTCTTTTACAAGGTAATTCGAGTTAGTTGTCAGCTGAATTAATAAACTATCAATACAAATGATGATGGTTTTATTAATATTTCAATTCTTGTAGAATATTGAAGTATAAGTGATAGTGTGAGATAGATAATTCTGATCACGTTTTTCTTCGAGACATGCTCTGACGTGTTACATTTCTAAAATGGTTAATTCAGAATTCTCTCACTGTTTCTAGAAGGGGTAAAGAGAGATTTGAAGTTTTCATCACGAAAAGTACATACGCATGTTATTGCACCAGGTCTGACCGGTAAGTGAAATCGGAGTTTTTAAAGTTTTTCAAGATTGTGTATCTGAAAAAAGCTTGTACTTATTATTATACTGAGGTAGGTATTGAATATCCATTGGATTTGTGGTTTCTCATATCTGAATACATTCTGCCTGAAGCAGTTGCTACGTTCGCTTGTATTTGCAAAAGTTCTTACCAGGTAGTGCAAACCGGGAAGTTTTGGTTTCATCTCTACAAACGGTATTTGAACTTGTCTTCAATTTTTCGTCCTGAAGAGTATGTGAGTAATTTGAAATTATTCTTTTAGATTTTATAAACCTGTATTAAACCTACCGGAGAGACTCCAACCCGAGTGTATGGTACGACTGCGTGGACTACGAGCTTGTGTAATAAGAGCATTGCATTTTACATATTTTCCAATATTTCACGAAGTAAATGGTAACAAATACTTCGTTCAAGGAGAGCCACATGCTCTTGTAAACAGACAATGCGTTCTTATGTGGCATAAAGTACATTACATTTTTTACATTAGTATAAACATGTAATAGCAAAATATTTTAACTGCTGAATTGGGTTTACAGAAAGGGATAAGCCGATGGTATTTATTTTTGAAACTGAAGAAAATCGACAAAAAACAAATAAATAATCAAATTCATGATAGAACTGACATATTTTATATCCTGGATAATGTACTTGAAAATCCTGAGGAAAATTGTCGTCTATTGCGAGTAAGTTTTCGATCAAAAAATTGTAAAAACATTGTTCAAGTTTATCCATATAAGTGATCTATTCCAATTCAAATTTTTAGATCGCATGTTTGAATTATCAAATGGTTCCACTGGCTACTGGACTCGTCCTGCAGCATGTGAAGTTAGATTTATCACCAGGTTTTGGTCATTATCGGTTGCAATTGAGTTTTGGTAACACCTATACTCCAAAAGTTCCAACGCAAATACTTATACTTGGTGGAGTCATTGATTGCAAAGTGTTAGATTGGTGGCATCCTTGTTATCCTCATTAGAACATGTGGAATCTGTTGCCAACGACGCAATCTTGGAAATTGCGAATTTCTTCTACTTCCCTAATTTGTTGTAGAATTTACCATATTTTTAAGGTTTTGTCCTGCTATTGATGATTCGTAGATACAAATGATTTGAAACGGTAATTTTGTTTTTATTCCAACATACATATTGCAAGATAGTGCGTTACTCAGATCCGTTACACTAAGCGTTCGGAATGCTCAAAATATATCTTCAGCAGTTCATTATTTCTTCATTATTTCTGCTCACGCCAAGTTTATAACGACTCATCTAAAGCGGTAGGTCGAAGTGGTCGTTGAAAAGTTTGTTTATTGTTAAGACTTATAAATTTTATTTTTTCGAACTCACCGTTTTAATGTTTTCGTTGACGCTCATCAAAACGCTCCATTATCTATTTCATTTGAAATTATGGTTGTAAGGTTCACAAGGAAGTGGAACGGGAAAAAACTCGGTCTTGAGCGTGATTGCTTAGTAGAATGCATCCATATTACCTATACCCGTTCGAATATACACGCCATAATTATGTAATCGACGTTGAAGCATCAGCTCATCGGTAACGTAATCACTCAAAACATGTGCGTTTACCTTGAATTGTATGAATGTGGTGTGTATTATTTTGATTTCGTGGGACGAAAATAATATTTTATTGAAACTGTTCGTACTGATAAATTCTATTAATTATGTTTGTCTGAATATAAGATAGTTTATTCATCGAGAATGTTATATCAGTGCAATTAAAACTCAAAAGGATTTGTATGTTTCAATCATCTCCCTGTTTATAAATAATAATATAAATAAAAATGCAGAAAGTCTAATCAAATCGATTATTTGATTCATTTTTACAACGTTCCATTGTTGGCAATTTCAGATTCAATACACGCCCATGAATGTGTGATATCTGTTAATTAAATTATAATTTAATTAATTGCTTAAAAATCACATACAACAGATGGAGAAGAAAAATTTTTAACTTTAGAAGTGATGATTGAAATTCACATAATTATTTGAAAGTATCGTTTCAGAAAAGCCAAAACTTTTGTTTATTTTAAGAAGTCACAGACGTTGCCTTTCTGCAATATAGAAAATTCGCATCTACAACATAGCATGACCACAAAATTAATCGAGTTGTTTTGAAAAAACCAAAATTAATCATTTCATGAAAATTTTCTAATTACCATTTGGAATTTCAAATAATTCCCATAAATATTACTACCTGAATTTTCGTTTAGAAATAATTACTACCTAATTTTTTAATGAAGAATTTTTATTTTTTGTTGTCACTATCACTAGAAATATTTATTCCATCAAATTATTTAATGATATAAAAAATCCAATTAAAACTAATGCCCACAACGAAGTATATGCTTGGTTTTTCCCTTTTATTTCTTTCCCTCATTATAGTGCCAGAAATATCCGCTGGCGGTGCACATTGTCACTTCATGAATTCTGATTGTTATATATGTGTATGCATAAAATGTGTACCTACGTATTCATAAGTGAATAGGCTATTCAGTTTTTGGTGATCCAACATTTTTTCGTTGAATATATCAATCTTGAACGTAAGTGTATCAATACACATCACGATGTTCACTCTATCCTGTGTGTTATAAAAAGTATTTCGTGTCTTCGATG
>CAJUYH010002391.1:0-40253 GCA_910591685.1 Galerucella tenella
ATTGCTTCTTCTCTGCCATATGTCGTCTATTTTCTTCCCTCTATAAAATTTGCGTAGACATTTCCTTTCCCAAATCGCTAGCATATTTTGTTCATTTTTACCCAGTGTCCATGTTTCGCTTCCGACAATCCCACAACTGAATTAAATGTGTGTACTTTTACCATTAATTCCACAATTTTTTAATCTCTACTAATATGGACCAATACCCAACTGTAATTACTCAGATCTAAACGAATTTTCGGACCGTTACATCAATTTTCGTAATCTATCGATCAGTTCAAAAAAGTAAAAAAAGGTCATTACTCCGGACCAAATCTAATGGAGCGAACAATTTTCCACATCATCTCCCGAACTAATCGCCGAGCTCAGGCCAAAGCACATATTTAGTAGATAGTGCCACGTCACTCAAGTCCCAAGCCTAGCTACGACACTTACATTGTTGCCGATATAATACCAAACAAGAGAAAACAAAAACACAGCGTCATGAAGTATACTATTTCTCATACCATAACCGGTGGAATGTTTACTTAACATTCATTTAAAACATAAATGATGCATAAAACATATCAGAATATTTCAAAAAATTCTGAGTTTAAATAACAAAAATATAAAATTATGTATTAACACGTGATGTAATTAATTAAATCGCAGTAATTTTGAAAAACTTTTACGCGTGGCAACGTGGATCTGGCAACCGACACCGAGCTATGAAACAAACCAACCAAAAGGAAGCCAAGAAGGGCTGTATGCGCAGTTGCCGTATGCTCGTGATTTTCTTTAAAGTACTTAAAAATACATTAGTAAAAAAAAGGTCAGACATTTTAATGCTGAAACTTTTCTTGTAGAAAATGTTCCGATCTTTTAAATGCTTTCAACAGGAAGGTTCATTGTTCGAAAAGTTTCGGAGATCTACTTTTTGGTCAAAAATTTGAAAATTTTACGCGGGAAACAAAGTATTAATTAGGTTGAATAAGATATAAAAAAGTTTAATATGCGTAATGTGAGCTAGCAGTTCTTCGTATGGGAAAAATTAAACTTGGTAAAGTAATTTTTTTTTGCTAAATATGGTATCCGCCAGGTTAAGACTCACATTCTGAAATAGAACACTAGGATTTTATAAAGAATAAACTGCACTGATAGAATTACAAACCTCCGGAAACAGATCTTGACATAGCAATGATTGTAATCGCGGTAACCCAAGTTCTTATCGGAGGTTTCAATGTTTCATTGTGAATCCTAAATTTTATAGGAATGAAAACTACATAATGTGTAAAATATTTAATACAAAGACACCTCAGAATTGACTCTTTCCTCAAGAACGAATATCAAGACACTCTATGTGAGAAATATGTAAACCACAAAAAAAGAACCCCTTCATTATCTTCGCTAGGATCGCAGATATCAGTGTAGAGATGCGAGGAGTATTTCTTACATTCGGCCATTCTGTAGATACAGCCTGTACTCAACTGCCATAAATCTGCAACAAAGTTCCGTGGGTCTCGACAGATCCGTCGATCGTACTCACATATATTCTCGTTTTGGAATGTAATCCAATATTGCATGTGTTCTGGAGCGGTAACAGTTTTCCTTTTCTTCAACTTCGTATCGATCGTTTAAAAGGACTATGGAATAGACCTTTAAAAGAGGGAAGTCGCTTTCCACTATAAGCAGTGGCAGACTTACTCGTTATACGCAATAAAACCTTCGTTGTATTTCGTGGCTTCTATCTTCTTTTGTCATATCGTTCTTTAGGTTTCTTTTGATCTTTCAATATGTGCTTGGATATTCTATGTCGCAATACATTGAAATAAAGTCTTTCGATTTTAATGCTGGATATCGTAAATCATTATTGCTTCAGATGTTTTTTGGAGTCTATTAGGGTTAAGCTATTAACTTAGCTAAACGAGGTATTTAGAGAGCATTGGGTTACGCTTACAAAACGATAACATTTTTAGACTCTTTTTCTTGGGATCATACCCACAATATTTATTTCAAATCTTCTCGATAACAAAAAAAAACTTGCTTTCGTTGTAAAATTGTGTTCCCTTAACATATGCAAGACTAAGCGAAGTGTTTCTAATCCTTCTTTGAGATATTTGGTTGGTATAACTATGAGGATATGCTTGTGGTTCTTCTGGCTCTTCATTCGCATCTACGTATCATTTTCATTTCAACTGTATTTGTCTTTCCTAAGGTTTTAAGGAAAGAAGAAAGTTCATTCAACATGTTAGCTCAATTTCCGTTTTATTATCCATATTTCCGATGTCGATATCTTCATAATCAATTACAGTTTCATCCATTTTATTCACAAGTTCATTGGCAATAAAATATTCGGTGAGATTAGATAACATTATTATAAGGAACAAATACGTTACGTTTCTCAATAAAGAAAATATCATCCAATTATGAGGACGCATGGTAGCACCTCAGCTATAGCTTTCAAGTTACAGTTAACTCCATCATTTTTTTTCCATAATTATTGAATCATCTGCAAATGCTGTTTCTGATATATCCACTCTTATTAAATGTCTATGTCCCCCGTGTAGTTTTGCATTTTGGTTGACGATTTTTGGAGAGAGTACCGTGTGAATGTACTAGACTACAAAGAAGTCTCTGGAAGGTAACTTCAAATATTCTCTTAAAAATGAGAGTACACTAATACGGCGAAAGATACTATCAGGTATGATGAAAAAGTATAACTTTTCAAAGACATTTGTTACGGAATTAAGCAACAAGAAGGAATGGGATCCAAATACCACTACCAGACTTGGAAAGAATGCCATTCAATGGTACACAGACGGCTCAAAAGCAATAGAAAGAACTGGGATAGGAGTGTTCGGGCCAGAAACCAAACACTCTAAAAGCTTGGGAAAAACCCCAAGTATCTTTCAAGCGGAAATCCACGCCATAAGAAAGTGCGCCCAATACAATATTGATAAAGGATACAAAAGACAAAGGATTATCATAATGTCGAATAGTCAAGCAGCAATTAAAGACTAGCGTTTAAATCCCGTTACATCAAGGCTGGCTCCGGCCAATGAGAAATCTTCTGTCATTTTAAAAATTTCTGCCGCGTCCAAGCAGCGTTTAACCTTCTATTCGATGTGATCGAATGTAATTAATTAAAAACTAAAAAGAAAACCCAGGCCCAAACCCGGTTAATCAAAGTGTAAAAATGTATAAAAATATCAGAAATAAAAAACAAAAACAAAAAAACTAAGCACCTAACCAGGTTTCGAACCTACGACCTCCGAGTTGTGAGGTCGGCACCCTAGCAGCTGCGCCAATCCACTTACATTCGGTCACATCGAATAGAAGGTTAAACGCTGCCTGGACGCAGCAGAAGTTTCTAAAATGACAGAAGATTTCTCATTGGCCGGAGCCAGCCTTGGTGTAACGGGATTTAAACGCTAGTCAATTAAAGCACTGAGCTTTTGTGCTATCAGTATCAAAATGGTGTGGGAATGCCTAGACAAACTCAATGAACTAGGCGAGAACAATATAATAATAATAATAATACCCTACTATGGATTCCAGGACACACTGGAATAGAAGGAAATGAAATAGCAGATGAACTAGCAACGAGGGGGACTGAAATAACTTTCTGAGGGCCTGAAGCCTTTTACAGAATTAGCCTCAATGTAATATTGGAAGAAATAGGTAAAGCCGAGAAAAAGAGAAGATCTGACAATTGGAAAGATCTAGTAGGGCTCGGGCTTATACAATCAAAAACTCTTATGGGTGACTACAACCTGTTGAGATCAAATGAATGCATAAGTCAAAGTAAAACTGCGCTAAGAGTTTTAGCAGGGATCCTAACGGGACATTGTCGCCTGAATGGGCATCCGAAAAAGCTCAAAATAGTGGAGGAAGAAGAATGCAGATTTTGTGGCATGGAAGAAGAAACCTCCATCCACATACTTTCCAACTGCACAGCACTTCAGAATCCTAGAGCACAGCACCTGGGAGATTACTGGATAGAAGAGGAACATTTACACAAGTTGAAGCCTGCAGACATCCTAAAATTCCTCCGGGAAATAGGACTGAAGGAGCTACTAGTTTCTGAGACTCTCCTCAGAAACTAATTAGAAGTAAGGGGGCACAATAGATCTTTTAGGTCTCAGTGAATTGAATGTCACCCCAAAATACAAACATACATACAAATCAGGGAAATCTTAAAGAGACCTTGTCAAAATTAAGTTGGCCATAAAGTCATAAAATCGCCGGAAATTGGAGGCCTTTATCCAATAATGCTGCAGAAGAGTACTTGTACAACAGATTCTGCATCATACTTAGAAGAAGCCCATGCCTTTGGGTTTATTCTCTTGATTACACTGAAAAACACATCGAGTTGTTATGCCTCCCACCAATAAGTTGAAATTCTAAGAATAGCTCAACTGATTATCATGAGAACTGCTGCGTTATTTTTGTAAATGTGCCAAATTCAGTAATAAAAAAAAATAACCGGAACACGATTCGATTAAAGATACTGTAAACAAAGTAAACAAAACTTTATTTAAAATAAAATATACATACGCCTTGACCTACACCAACAAATGGGATGGTTATCTAATATCAACTCACTCATTGTTTACTCATAAAATCGTATTTATATAACGCTTTTAATTCCTCGTTTTACAGAGACATTTTTTCAATATTATTTAAACATAATTAGATTAAGAAAACTATTATGTAATTGTCATGAAGTAGATGCAAATCGTTTGATTAAAATGTACGTTCACGTTTGTTAAGAGTTTTAATTAGACTCCTTTTATTATACAAGGTGTCCCAAGAGATTATGAAAATGCTCAGTAAACAAATCAAGTTGAAAATATGCTGAATCTGCGGAAGCCAAATTAGACCCAAATTAGATTAAGTTTGCTTGTAGGTTACAATAATTTTTTTAAATGATCTATTTCACAATTATATTGTCAACGAAAACGGCGGAAATAGCTAGAGATTGAAAAATAAAATACATTTTATAAAACAAAACTATGCTAAAATACTGTTTCTCAGTGTAAAGCTGTAAATATTTATTATGATTCTCAGTGTATGTCACAGTTAGCTGTCACCTTCAAGGTTATTTATTTTTGTCCCTTCAACATCAAAGGATTTTCGCCGGACTTTACTTGTGGTTGAGTATTACCTATTTGATACTGTCAATATTCTATGTACGAGTATGAGGCACAGTTTGCGATAGAAGAAACACATTTATTGTCTCTTGAAGAACAATCACAAACAAAATAAACTCTTGTGTTATAAAAAAATAATTGGAAGCATATTGAGGTATAATAAAAGACGACCTTGAAATCAGAGTGGACCCTTGGTATCGTTTATTATGTCACTTGGGTATTCGCAAAACAAATACATTCAAAAAACCAACTAAAAAGATATTGAGGTATAATCAGAGAGGTATCTTTGGGTAGAATTAGGGCATTGATAGATATTTCCTCTTTCTTAACCATAAAAGATTTGTGCTATCAAACATTTTCAAATAGGTAGAATATCTACAAATAAGAGAATTCAAAATGTTTCAGGTGATGTAAAAATATACAGGGAGGTCCACATAAAAAAATATTTTAGAGCTCGAAATAAAAATTTTAAAAATATTATGGGAATTGGTGAAAACCGCTCATATCTATGCTTAATTCGTTTTCTCATTTTTTATCAAAACAAGTCGAAATTGTCTGGCACTGAAAAAGGATGCAATGAGGAATATATCCCTGCAACATAAATGTAGAACATGCCTGCGCTGTTCAATCAACAATAAAATAATGCAAATATATGCATGAGAAAAAATGAAAATTTTCAGAAAATTCATTCTTAAGATGCAATTTACGTTAAATCCTTCTTACTTTTATATATAAATAAGCTTAAACTTCAAATATATGTAAATGATTTGTCTATTAATCTCACGTATTTAATCATAAAAGCCTTATTTGTGGAAGGTCAGTTTAAGATCCGCTATAAGTCAGATATGGTAAGAAGCTAAATCATATAAATTAAACCGAAATATTTCATGAACGACCTAGTTTTCGAGAGCTGATGATAGTGATAACATCCTGTGTATCAAGATTAAATTAAAAAAAATTATTATTATAATACCATGTAGATTGGCAACATTTACGTGTTTCTCTAAGTATAACCTATAATGTGTTTAATCTTCGAAAAAGAGAGAAAAAAAAAGGATCTGAATTTCTGCTGCCTGTACCCGTTTACTTCCGTCGAACCAAATAGTCAAAACGAAGCTTTTAGGGACCCTATATAAAGACCCATTAATTCTAGGACATGAACAAAAACAGCAATGAGCAAAGCATCCGAGACGAGAGAGTTCCATGAACCTTACCGAGGACTTTGTCAAACAAACAACGTGGCAACACCACCTTCACAAAGTATATCCGAAACGAAAATGCAGTGCAGCGTACTGTAGCAGCCTCGTTGCCGGCTTTTCCCATTCCAATCAATAATAACCGGCACTTGGTGGGTTCGCGTAAGCCCGGCAACAATGCGCTTTTGCTTCGATAGTTTAAATATCAGCTTGCCGTTGCTGTGCCGTATTTACGGTGTTGCCAGTTGCGAAACCATGTGGATGATTTATTAGAATTTAATGTGGATTGATTCTCTTACATCGTTCGTGTTCCATATTCGTAGTCAATTCAAACACTTGAAATTTTTTGTTTATGTTTTATCTAAAATTCTTTGTTAATTTTGTTATCTTGATAAAAAATGGAGGTTTATCTGTTCTATTGTTATTTTCTTTATAATTTTACTTTGGAATAATAATCTTACTTGATACAATTGCGATCCAATGCTTTTCCAAATTGATTTGCTTTAGCCTCAAATAATTTGTAAGACTTAATAAACTTCATCCACTTTAATAAAAATATTCTCAAGTATATGTAGATACTGTAAACACAAAGTAATATTAAATCTAATATAGGTATCATGTATTTTGTGTAGTTGTTTTTTTTTGTACACACTGTTATTGGCAGTACTAAATGTGTAATTATTAAAAAAATCTATCAAAAATATGGAGCTGAAGAAATCACGAAGTTAGCACTTGGAGCTTTAGATTTTAAAATCAATATTTAAAGGAACGTGCTTTTTAAAACAGGACCAGAAGCGAAACCAGGACAAATTCAATTTTATAATTACAAAAAACAATTTGTATGCCTCTGTTCGGCATGAATCTGATAAAAATTGAATGATTTATAGAACATAATCATTTTCCTGATTCGGAAAATATACAACAGAATAAAAATGGCTGTACAAAACCGAATGACCCTAATAGGCTTCCAGTGGAATAAATGGCTTGGCAACATTGCTCGTAACCAAGCAAGCTGAATTTGCTACGCTCGAGCGACTCGAATATCATTTTATGATTTTACCATTATGAAAAAATTTCGATGGCTCCAAAAGGAAAAAAGTTATCTGGCTTTGAAATTATTGTATGGTCAATACAATTTATAGGTTTATAAGTTTTATGAACTAAAGCTACGGACATATATTTTAACACGTGTTATAAAAATATTTATCAAATTATTTTAAATAGACCCATACTATCATGTGTTGTCGAAAGACCGACAACACGCGGTTCCATTATCAGGAGATTCCAGATTTTCTTCAGTGGTGTTGGATCAGCTTCTATTTATTTCTCACGCATTTATGTCTGCATGTAAAATATGGAAGAAGAATTATTAATTGACATAAAGATTAATTGAATTAAAATTCCGGGACACAGAACAAATTTGTGTCTATATTCGTTTATTGGATGATCTCAGTCTCTGGATTCGTTTTGTAGTGCAAACAGTAGCATCTAAAATTTTCTTATTTTCATCCAACCAATCGATTTATTCGAGAAAATACTCTATGACTATGCCACATTCAGTGTATATGGACATGCTATGCTGATATAACATACTCCCACCTCCAAGTTACGTCAAGGCATATCAACGTGAACGGAAAGGAATGGGTCCAACTTCCAACTAACCGCTTTGCGTATATTATCCGTCATGAGAATGTAGAGATGGGAATAAATACCGTTTTCTTGAGATCAGTAAAAAAGTGACTAGATAATGTATAATCTCAACTACAAAAACAGCTAGCTCTTCTACAGTTTCAAAAAATATCAAAATATCAGCATGATAGACGATTCAGAACATAGCTATGTGATATGTTGGGTTCTGACGTGACACGTGTTGAATATGTGTCGTTAGCTTAAAGTTCGAATCCTCTAGCAACATTTCACGTGAAGGTACGCTACACGGCGTTTTACTACTAATGCTACTGGGTCTGGATGTCCAGAAATGGTCGGCACTAGTAGATCTAGAAAGCAATTCAAATTAATTCCTAATGAACATAATAAATGCAGTGGAAAACATTACTTTTATGAAACAAATACAATGTGTATTGAAAAATTCTTAGCCTACTAACTATAGAACCAAACAAAATTTCAATGTCAAAATATTTTATTACTCAACATATTCTCCTCTTAATTAGATACATTTATTACAGCGAACCTGCAACGTCTCTAGACCTTTGAAAAAAATGTTTCTTCTTGTTCTGCAAACCAGTCCTTCACAGCTTTTATTACCTCCTCGTTGGAAGAAAGTTTACGACCATTTAACCTTTTTTTTCAGTTGAGGAAAGAGATGATAGTCGGACGGAGACAAATCTGGTGAATAAGGGGGTGTTCTAGTAATTCAGACCCTAAATCACGAATTTTTTGCATGGTAACATGAGATTTGTGTGCAGTGGCGTTGTCCTGCAAAAAGAAAACACCTTTGGATAGCTTTCCGCGTCTTTTCTCTTTAATTTTTTCCCGTAGAGTGGTCAGTAATGTCGAACAGTAATATCTCCGGTTATTGTTCTACCCTTATCCAAAAAATCAATCACGATTACTCCATGGCAATCCCAAAAAAACTGAAGCAAGAACTTTTCCAGCAGATTTTTGGATACGAAACTTTTTAGGTCTTGGAGAGGACGAAGGACATTGATCACCAAGGGTATTAAGCATATCTTCGTGAATCTGCTTACCTCTTAACCCTTTTAAATACAGGTACTTGATGATGGCTCGATACTCCAATTTTTCGATTTTCACAATTTTGGCGGACATCTTTTTTCTTTTAATTTATTGCGTAACTCTGGTTTTGACGTCCACCTTCACATTGACACTTCTAATGAGTTATTGTTCGTTGCTATGGTAACGCAATATTTTGTTTATGCACGGAACTGGTCTAGATATCAATACATCCTCGTATATTTGAGAAATAATGTATTCCATCGCTTTCAATCTTTATAAAATTACTGTTGTTAAACAAATGCACAAATTTTGATACGGAACTCCTTAATTGACAAACATAAACAAAAATTTTAACGTTACGATTCATTCAACTTTCGAATCTTGATTATCTTTGGTTAAATATTTATCAACAGTGATCCTTTCCAATTAAAATTATTTTTATGGATACCTTATCGAAAGTAAATTACATTTTAATTATCCAACAAACATTATTATTATTATTACGGCAAAAATCACATACTTTAAAAATTATGAGTTTGCATACAATTTATGTATCTACTCTATAGAGTAGGGAGGGTGAGTGTAGGCTCACAGCACTTTGGCCACATGTGACCCATTGTACATCCTCCCGAGGAGTTGTCCTCCTAGGTCATCCTCCATCCTGTCCTTCCCAGGAAGGTGGAAAGGAGACATCTCCTTTATATCGGCAGGTGTAGGCCAAGACTCACCTAACACACACTCTCTTCTTGACGATAGCTCCGGACACTCGCATAAGACATGCCTGAAAGTTTCATCTTCCTGTTCATACATCCTGCATAGAGGTGTGTCCACTAGCCCCATAGTATGGAGGTGTTTCCTTAGTTGACAGTGGCCAGTCAGAAATCCTACTGTTAAACGTAGGTTTTTTCTGGTCATCGTCAAATATTTCTTCCCAGGGTCGCCCAGGGTGATCCTGGCAAGACTGTATCCTTTGATTCCATCCCATCTTTTAAGGGATTGAGCATGGGTGTAACGTTTGGCTAGTTCCGCAATTGTCGAAGTCGTTAGACCGTAGGTGTCACTGGGTCCTAAAATTTTTAGTCCAGCCGCTTCCCTGGCTAAAGAATCGGCAATGCGATTACCTTTACTCCTGTCGTGCCCCTTAACCCACTTCAGAATAATATTGTTATCTGCCGAGGCGTCAGCTAAATCTTGCGAATACGGCCGTTTTGCGCTCGGCCGTTTTGCGCTCTTACCTGAAATCGACCTGTTTGCGCTCTGCGATTTTCATAATAGAAATGTATTATCCTTTTTTCTAGGATTTACCGATTTGCAATATAATTTTAAATTTATTATAACATAATAGCCCGGTAAAGGTTAGCTTAGAAAATTTGCTTAAAACCCATGGTACCTACTACAGAAAAATAATAAACATCTTCTTTTCTTTGGAGTTGTATGAAAGAAAAAACTGAAAAATGTCGAGGCAATATCATTATGGATAACAACAGAATAATAAGAGAAGCCGATCATATGTGTAAACCTAGTGTTGCAGCAACAGAAGTGAAATATTGTACTTTCAATGCGAGGAAGAGAGCTAGGGAAGACGACAAGTATTTGCCAATGTCAAAAATATATCAGGACGAGTTTCATAAATTGTATAATCAAGGACTAGATTTCGTGACCGAAATACCAACATTTACTTCAGTGAAAAGTGGTTTAAATGCCTGTAGAAGACGTCCACATGGTCTGCACAAGGATCCCGCTACAGCATCAGAAATAGAATTTCCAGAAGAAGTTATTACAATGAGTGACAAAACGAATTTTTTATTTATCGACGAAAGTACTCCTTCCGGGTACAGAATATTGGTATTTGCCAGCAACAAAGCTAAGGCAATTCTGACTAACAGTAGGAACACCGCATTTATGGATGGAACGTTCAAAAGCTGCAGTAAGCAATTTAGCCAAATATATACCATCCATATTGATATTGGTAGCACACCAGAGGAGACAAATATAATTCCATTGATATATGCACTACTTCCTAACAAAACCAAAGAGACTTACAATACATTGTTTTCATCAATCAAACAGAAACTACCGAATTGGAAACCAACTGTTGTGAAACTTGATTATGAGCAGGCAACGATTAGTGCTTTAGAAAACAATTTTCCAGAAGCTCAAATTTCTGGATGTAATTTTCATTTTAATCAATGCATATGGAAAAATATTCAAAATATGGGATTAGTTGGTGAATATAAAAATAACGAAGAAATACGTTTACATATAAGAATGTGTGCAGCGTTAGCATATCTGCCTGTGGAAGATATTGATGATGGCTGGTTATGCATTCAAGAGACTTCTCCAATTTCTGAAAAAATGGAACAATTCTACGATTATTTTGTTCAGCAATGGTTAGAAAATACACACATTTCCAAGGAAATGTGGAATTGCCATGAGCAAAGACATCGCAGTAACAATGCTTTGGAAGGTTGGAACCATCGTTTAAATGCATTGATAAAACCACATTCCAATGTATTTCAATTGGTGAAGTGCCTACTTAAAGAAGCAGAATATTCTGATCACATTTATGACAGATCTACTTTAAATTTAGAAGGAAAGCGGCGCAAAAAACCTATATTACTTTAGATGAAAGAATTTCCAAAACATTAAAGAAATATAAAGACACAAGAGACTTGAGAACATGTTTAAAGACGTTAGCTTATATTCAGAAGCTCGAATAAACAAACAAGTTTTTATTGACATGGATTTTTGTATTTTACTTTATAAAAAAACTTTGAAAAAATAAATATAATTTTCGTACTTTCTTGTTTTCTTGTAAAACTAATATTTTTAACTTACCCTTTACCGGACTATTATTGTAGGTAGGAGGAATTTAAAATTATATTGCAAATGGGCAGATCGAAGAAAATAAAGTAGATTATGAAAGTAGCAGAGCGCAAAGTGGCCGATTTCAGGTAGGAGCGCAAAACGGTCGGGCGCAAAGTGGCCGACACCAAATCTTGCTGGCACTCTAGTACTAGCCTCGATATAACACGTTGTCTGTTCAAGGCTAATAGGGCTTGTCTACTATCAGTGCAGATTGTTATGTTTTTGCCAGAAATTCCTTTTCTGGTTAGTTCTTTTGTGGCACTTGAGATACCAGCCAGTTTATGTAAACAAAATTTGAAAAATTTTACTTGAATCCAACACCTGTTAAGCCACTATTATTTCATAAAGTAAGTTTAACAACATATTGGTTTTATGCATACCATGAAATTTAAAATATGTCTACTAAAAGATCCATTTTACGATGAAAAATACATCGACAATTTTCAGGTCATTTTAAGACTTATTTATTACCCACATAATTTTATTGCTTTTGTATCAGTAGCCAGATAGAGAGCTATAACATATAACGGTTATAGAGTTGCTCAACTAAATGTTTCAAATTCATTTGCATCAGTGGTAGTTTAGTTTCTTTGAAAATATATTATACCTCAAGGCACCGGCTTCCTTTTACTTTCCAAGTATTACCCATTAAATTACGCGAAGAACTTTTGAACTCTCAAGTAGATTACAACTAATTTACATCAGAAATCTTGCTAGTTTGAATCAGTTTTATTTCTTATTCTCCAGAGGAAGCAGCGATTACAATAAAGTTGAAGAATTTACTCGGCAATTCTTATTCAAAAGACAAAACATTACGGATTTTTTCGGGTATTCCGATTAGAACGGAAGTCTATGAGACCCCACCATAACTAACCACTTTTGAAACAGTGAATTGTAGCTCAAATAAATTCTAGGTGAATTTCGCACATATTTGAATTCAAAAATTCAAATATTCATTAGATTATGAGGATCATTGAATTCTTTAACTAAATACAATATGTCCCCCTAAGTTGGTATCATATGGAAAACTTTTTTATTATTAATTTTACGAAAAAAGTTATTCTTAATAAAAAAATCTGCATTATATAAAACCTAAAATACAGTCATCAAATATTAAATGTTTTAGTCGTATACGAGGTTTGTCAAAAAATATTAGTTTTACTCAAGAGTAAAGTACCTTTAAATATGACAATATCGAAAAATGTTACTGAAAAAAGTTGATCAGATTCAAAAACTACGATTAAATATGTAATTACATTCATTTAAATTTAAGCTTCAGATTATTTTATTTTTTGTTTCTATTTTGAATGAACATTTATCTCTTGTGATTACGAAACACATGATATTCTTTAGGTCTCCCATGTTTTTTTAATAATTTTGCATTTGAAACGCGGTATAAGTGCATATTCATTTATTTTGCAAAAAACAAAATACATTCAAACACTAAGTTATAAAATTAACATCATATAAACAAACAAACAAAACAAACAAGTAATAGTCAGACATACAAATGTTTCGACATAACAAACTTTTTTTAGTATCATTTCTCGATATTGTTAAATTTAAAGGTACTTTACTCTTGAGTAAAACTAATATTTTTTGACAAACCTCGTATACGACTAAAACATTTGATATTTGATGACTGTATTTTAGGTTTTAGATAATGCAAACTTTTTTCCTAAAATTAATAATAAAAAAAGTTCTCCATATGATTCCAACTCAGGGGGACATATTGTATACGAAAAAAAAGAACATTGTATCTACAAATAAGGCTTTAAACTTTTAAAATTACAGTTTCACACCTATATTTTTAATAAAAGAATCGGTAACTCTTATCTGTTGCCGAAATAATACGATTTCATTTTTGTGTGATCCTTTTTACATGAATTCTTAATACAATCATTGTTGTGCTCTTCCGATAATCATAAATATAAATTCATTCAGGATTCCCCACCTACTTTATACGAAACACGTGGTATCCGCAAATCAGACTAGACGACAACAAAGGTCAAAACCGCTCTTAATTGCACTGGTTCTCCCAGAGTTACGTTACACCCAACACCAGGGTTTATAGATTGCATTATAAACAGTTACTCAAAATCACTTTCTAGATTGAGATTCGAAAACCGACAGATTTTTATTTTATTTTAGTTATTTTGGAAGTCAAAATAAGCATTTTATTTCATTGCACCGATCTTGTAGGCCAGCGTACCTGTGTCGTCTTTATTAAGGTTCTAACTGCTGCGCGATAAAAGTAATTGTCCAATATATGGTATATTACATAACGTATGCGGGAAGTGACATTTTTCAGACAAGTGGGAAACATTGTAGCACGAGGCAGGAACCGAGTGCGACAATCACACGAGTGTGAAAAAACACTTTCGCATGAGTAATGTACAGTATTTTTCCTACGATCATGTGATAATTTCACCAAATAATGTGTAATCAACATCTGACATATTAATACACAAAATGTTACAATTAAGGTCAATATAATTGATTTCAAAATTAACAATAACTATCAATAGTGACAAAAGTTCAAGTAGTTTAACTATACAATGCTATTCAAAAGTCCCCTCCCCCCCTCGTATCTTTTGAACGGCTACACTTACATTGATAAAATTTGGAGGGTGGAAATAAAGTGTTGTAAACTTCTCTACGAATGGTTACAGGTGACGTAATAGTAATAGAGGACGTCACAGTGCCACTCTGGCCAATAATTTTAAATAGGACCTTATGGCAAGTGATATCTCGTTTGGAAGGCATTGACATTGGCTACATAGCCATATTAATTTTGTTTGGGTTTAAACTAATTTTGACGGATAAATTGAATAAATACCAAAATTATTGAAATTATTTTTTTAAATTTAATTAATCAAATAGCAACAATGGATTCTTATAGCAAGTGTTCGAAATGTGCTCCGTCTACTTCCTGACAGTAATATACATCCTATTAGTAAACTCTTGTCGTACTCGTTCGAATGTGTTAGCTGAAATTGCATTGCATTCTTCAATAATTCTTTCTTTCAAAACGCCAATGCTATCTGGTGCCGTAGTATAAACCTTGGATTTCAAGTATCCCCAAAGAAAAAAATTTAATGGTGTCAGATCTGGTGACCGAGGTGGCCATTCTAAAGGACCTCGCCGGCCGATCCATCTACCTCGATATTTTTCATCCATGTAACACTGCACCATAATAATGTGCAGGAGCACCATCTTGTTGAAATGTTATATTCAGATGGCCGAATTCATCTGGATGGAATTTCAAAAATTAACGGCTCAATTGCATTTTGTAACATCTCCAGATACACTTCACCGCTTAAATTTGAAGTTAGGAAAACAGGACCAACTATGTGGTTTCCCAAAATACCTGCCCAAACATTGCATTTTTCTGGAAATTGGGTATGTTGTTCACGAAAGGTGTGAGGATTTGTGTCACTCCAATACCTTACATTTTGTGTATTCGCAAGAAGTACTTTCGTCACTGAAACAAATTGTTTTTGTATAATGTGGGTTTTGACTAATTTTATTCGTCATACATTCACAGAATTCGAGTCTTCTGTCGGGGTCGGCATCCGAAAGGTGGTGCACCATTTCTAACTTGTATGGATAAAATTCATTTTTAGCCAACACTCTCTGTACTGTACTTCACAGATAGACGCAACTTTAATTGAAGAGGAAGTAGGGTTTACTACCATTTCAGCAACTATATCAATTTTTTTATCATCACTCAATGTTGGTTGACCAGATCGTTTGGCATCTTGAACACTACCTGTTGCTTCAAACTTGTGAAGAAGCTCCCTCAAATAAGTTCTCGAGATAGGGCTTCAAATTTAGATATTACATAGGTAAATCTAATTAAAAATTATATGTTTGACAGCTTGCCAGTGGTCAATCTTAATAAATATTCATTTGATAGCTTTTTTATCCCTACACGTACGGATAAGTTTTTTTTTCCGCACGCGTATGAATAAAGGCCACTTTCCATAGAACTAGACAGTGCGATATATGTCACTTTTCTATGTGATCGTAGGGAAATGACATTTACCAACACTATTGAAATTGTGATACATATATATAGGTCAGAACATGAATCTAGTTGCCGTGAATGTGATTCAGAAATCTAGCAATTCTTCAACATTGTATAACATAACATTTATTTTATATTAATATTCTTGAAATCTATTCTTGCATGCCAATGGTAACATTAATTTTGTTATAATTTTAATTTTGGGGAAACGGCGAGCAAAAGACGTGGATCGAGAAAATGCCAGATTAGAGCAGCAGTTCCACCCCTGGAGAGCGCGAAAATGTTAAAAATATTTATATACTTTACAATATATTATTGTTATTCCATACATTTTTCAAGAGTTATGCGATAAAAGTTGAAAATTTTAAATAAGGGATACAACTTAGCAAAATATTAAGCATAAGGACATGAATGACAATAAAAAGATTGGAGACCTCTGGATAATAAAATATAGAAAACAAATGAAAAAAAAAGAATTGTTAGGGACAGAATTTGTTAGATTAAAATCCGTTCAACTGGACTATAAAACCTATAAAATTCCGTTCCTTTCTTCAAGCATTTGCATATACAAACACACGTTCCTTTGTGGATAAATATTACCGTTATGCCTAATGCTTTGTTGCATCAAAAACACTTTTCCTTGTCTTGCGTTTCCATTTTGTAAAACATCCGTTCATCATTCATTCTTGGTTTAACAATACCAGACTGGTTACATAACATACACGCCGATACTTGGATGAAAAATTGTTAATAAAGATTATAAACACATTTTGTTACAAATGATTTAAATCAAAAATTAAATGATGGAACTAAAAATATTTCAAGACATTTCAACAAAAATAGTTTTCACATTGTTGGCTATTTTATCCATTTACTGAAATAACCAATATTTTTTACACACAAAAAAATTAAAACACTTTTTTATATTCCAGGACTTGAAAAATATATTTCGAAGTGTCCATTAACAGAAGCGAAAAAAACAAACAAAAACTTACCGCCGCATCAGGACCATGTGCGTTGGGGGTAGTAGGTGGTGCCGGTCTTGATGGAAATCCCTGATGGGGTTGATGTTGCGGGCTGGGAGGCATTCCAGGTCCGGGTCCAGGAGAATGACTTGGAGGTTGGGATGGTTGTGGAGATGGTTGACTGGCTGGAGCTGATGAGTTAGCTTGACCTGGACTGCCTGGCCCAGGACCCGGACCTGGACCATGGCCACCCGGACCCGAAGGCCCGCTTGGCCAACTTGATCGGTTCTCGCTATAACCCGGACTTGGTGCCGAACCACCTCCGTACGCTGGAGATAACTGCAAGCAAAATTCTGAATGAACCAGTAGACCAGACTAATGTATTATACAAAAATAGACTTGTTTTACTCACAATTGCTAGAAATTTATTAATATTTTAGATGCTTATGATATTAATTGTTAACTTTTATTCTTTGGAAATCAAAAACATTGTTTATTGTAAAGCTTTCGGGGTTCTGAATTGTTTGGCTGGTGAAATAATAGTTATCTTTATATAAAAATATTTCCGACTACGGATCTGTTACTGTACAATGAGAGATTTATAAAGTTTTATCATTAAATCCCTAAGTCAGATAGCGAGTCAACGAAATATTGTGAAATGTACTTTAAAATTGGAATTCTAGCTTCGCAGTTTATCAGACAGAATCTGATTGCGAGTTAATGGATTTTTAATTTTTGAATGAAATACACAAGTTTAGCTAGCAAACCACACATTTTCAATACAGTACATTCGAGATTTTCTGGCTTGTTTAATATTGATTAAAAATAGGTATGTACTGATGGGGTATATCCATAGTTTTAGTGCCAATAAAAAACTTATTTGAAGGGGAGGTTACATTTTTTTCAATATTTTTAATAAATATTGAACATGAGAATGACCTTGATGGCCAACTCATAGTAGGTATACAGATATTTGTAAAGTCATGCATAATATGCTAAAAAGTATTGCAAAATAAGAACAGTAAGTAATTCGACAGGACCCTCTACAAAATACTGTTTTGTACAAAAACACAAAAATAAGAATCATATAATTGTCTCATTTCTATGTTATTTGCTGTTATTTCAATCGTACACATAAAAGTTCGATAAACGAGTTTCATTTTAAATATTTTCCATTTCCCCATAATTGCAAAAAAGATTAATATCAAACCATACCCTGTAATTCCTTTATACACATAAACCGTTGTAAATTTACGGTTGATTTGCAAACTGTACCTTCCACATTTACTACAACCTGTTTCAAATATTTAATACCATTTATTTCTACTCACCGTTAGGTTTCATAAATACATATGCTGAACATGCAATTTTTACATTAATCTTATTTAAATTTAGTTGAAATATTTCATTAACAAATCTAGTTCTCTTTTTGACATAATTATACTTAGTATATTTTAAAGTGAAAGTAAGACACTAGTTTTTTTTCATTCACAACATAAATTATCTGCAGAAAAAAAATATTTGCTGTTTTGTGGCTAATCAACGGATCACCCAATGTTTCATACAATTAGGAGAAGTCACCGTACCATACGAGGTACAATCAGTGCCTTTTTAATAAGTTTGCTTTCCTCTGTGCCCATATTTGTTTCAGTCTTTCCTAATGAACTCTTTCTTTTGTCAGACTAAATTGTTCCTGGCATTTTAAGAGTATTCTCTGAGAAACTTCCAATTAAAAATCTTAGTCCTGAACGTTTTCACATACGAAACGTCTTCTTGTGATGAATTAAGTAAGACTTCTTCAATTGTTGTGATCCCCTATTGTTTTGTTTTATAAAATTTTCATAATATTCTACAATTTGTTTTGTTAACATCATCGGTTCTATTCTTTGAAGATGCCCGTGAAACTTTGACCTACTTTTTTTCTATAGAATGTATGTCGTAAATTCTTCTGTTCCTTTACTACTTCGAAGTTGATACGTTTTATTGTCGATGTCCATTGTGCCTAGTATGTATTTTACTTTCACTTTTTTGAGTTTATTCCAAATCAGTTTTTCATTCAAAACTAATCTTTCTAGTGCATAAAGGCATTCTGGTTGGATTACTGTGTCTGGGTTAAATTACCAACATTGCCTATACCTATGTACAAATGAATTTCGTAATGAATAACAAAATAGTTTTCAAGGCTTAACGCTTTTTAATAAAATGTGGTTGCCCATCTGACATAATATATGACACATATACATATAAAACTGGAAGCGAATACTTTAAAAATTTCCAAAATAGAGGAATGTTTCATAACTATTTGAAAGCAAGTAATAGTCTGGTTGAATTCATTCCTATTCACTATTTTTAGCACTGTTAATGACTATATATTTTTTTCTAAAGCATTTTCTAAGCGGGCAATATTTTTAGTGCAATATGTGGATGCAATATTGGCAACTATAGCCCAGCCAGCATGACAACATTTCAATTGTAGCATATGGCTCTGCCATATATATCTCGGCAATATTGTTTCCAACACTATGGCCCATTAATAAAACTAATTTGTTCCGTAGACGGGCAACACAATCGTGCAAGAATGGCTGACGAAATCATTCGCGTCGCAGCGACTTTACTGTTTCAAACACAAAGTTGAAGAAAAAGGAGAGTGTATATTGTGGATTCGACCTTAGGCGTGAAACTTTAGATTACGTAAGTCTAGAAATAAGTCTTAATAAAAAGTTAAAACTACCATTTCAATAGTTTTCCGCAAGCACTACCGGTACGCAGATAAATGTGTAGCTAGTATTTCAGCCGAATGTAGTCAAATTTGGTTACCAATGTTAGAAAGAGAAATTTCCAATAATCAATTACCTGCGTTATCATGATAGAATCATAAGTTTTTATCCAGGTTTTCTTATGATTTATCATTGGAATAGTTGTTAATCTATACACACTTCAATACATAAAATCACCAAACTGAGTCATACATATTTTGAAAACAAAAATAATCATACACAAAAAAGTAACAACAAACGCGTTTTATTAACATTTCCAAAATAAGCGGAAAGAAGCGCTATCCCAATAAAAACCGTTCCTGGAACGTGCACTTAACTGGATTCCATTTCTAGTAGATTATCATATCGTTAGAATGTCATAAAATAATAGTATATTATTAAACGAGTAATTTATGATAGCCATAATTCACGATGGGTGACGTTTGCGTCACGAGCCGCAGGCGAGGGGCGCAAGTCACCCAAGTGAATTATGGCCATGAATTGCGAGTAGAATACTATACTTTGTCCACGACACTTGATTTATTTATTAATAAATAAAAGTCAGTAGCGATTTGGCATATTACTAACCTCAAAATGTTGTGGCATCTACTTCAAATAATTTGACATATATAGAGATGGGCGATACTGTAGAAAGTATCAATACTAAAAATTACAATATTTTATAGATACGATATATGTCAGAAACAAATTTCCTGAACAAAATACAGATTTAATAGTTTATTTCATATTGTACCCCCATCTCTAGTCGTGAATTATGAACCATAATACACTTGTATTATGAACTCGTGAATTATGAACCATAATACACTTGTATTATGAACCATAATTCACGACAGTTGATATATGGGTACCATATACCTTTAGTTAGGAGGTAAAATCTTGACTTATTATTAGGTGGTCGTGGACAAATTATTTTATTTCACATTTTACCAGAGATGTGATCTACTATGAATGGACCTTAATAAAATTTGACAACAAAGTTTTGTAGTCTTAAACTTCAAAATATTATTAATTGTCTAGTTGTCATATGTTTTTCATTGTGTCAGATAGGGACCAAAAATTATTTTATCACTAGTTAATCTTGACAACGGTAGCTGGAACGCTACCGAAACGTCGAAATAAAAAACTTTATTGTGGTTTGATTCCCAAAAAATAAGAGAAAAAATAATAAATAATGCCACAAGGAACCTACAGAAGATATTTAAGCTATGAAATGTTAGAAAGTAAGTAATTTCTAATAATTACTAATTTTATGATAACATGTTTTTTAAATCAATTAGAATCTTATTTAAAAAAATCGAATATGGAATTTTCTCTAACTTGTAAGTAATTTAAAACAAGATGTTTGTATTATGGCGAAAACATTAACCTATCTTGCCACCATCCTGTATCATTATTCAGGAAAAATAATTTAAAGTCAATCAGTTTAATTCAGTCACTTTTTAAACAAATATTCTGCCTGCCTTTAAGTCTGACTCAAGTTCTAAGCAGAGATAAGGAGCAATTCTGTGAGCAAATGTTAAATTTTAACACACGGTTAAAAATGAGACAATCTGCTAAACGATTTTTGCTAGTCTGTATGCATAATAAGCTTCAAAGTATTAACGGAAAGTTCTTAATTGGATACCATACATTTTGAAATTTGAATCATATTCTTGATTATGTATGTCATAAAAATGTTGATATTAATATTTAAATTAAGTTTATATATTTTTATATGAAAATATGAATTTTCAAGAGCCATGAGGGAGGACGAGTAAAATCCTCAGTGTAAACTAAAAATATAATAATGAAAAAAACTAATGATTGCAAGAAGAAAAGTAAAAATACTAGCGATGCTCGATGTAAGATCAAGGCCACCCAAACACAACCAACTACTCTTGAAACAAACAAATGAAATTATACTTAAAAACAAACTATTTTAAAATCAGTTTTAGTCTCGTTTCATCTTGAAATTAGGACAAAGAAATCAATTGCGCCTAACGTTTATAATTAAAATATATGAGGAAGGTGAAGTTTGACGTTTCTATACAGAACTGTATCGTGGAATATTCATTTTTTTCACAAAAAACCACTTGACATAAAGAAACTTTACATGGAATAATAACCCTTTACCAAAACAAAAGTAGAGATAAACGTAACTTCATTCAAAAAAATAAAAATACTTTTCCTCCTACCTATGTAGAAAGTACACACTTCTCTCCCTCATATACAGTTTATCTGTAATGGTTGTAATATCGAAAATATCTTAATTTGTAACTGGTTTGGAAACAAACAGGATTTATCTAATTCCATTCCTTTCAAACATAAAATAGTAAGAATATTTTTTCATTGTATCTGTATCTGTAAAGTGGGGAGGGTGAGTGTAGGCTCACAGCACTTAGGCCATATGTGACCCATTGTACATCCTCCCGAGGAGTTGTCCTCCTAGGAAGGTGGACAGGTCACTAGGAGACATTTCCTTTATATCGGCAGGTGTAGGCCAAGACTCACCGAACACACACTCTCTTATTGACGATAACTCCGGACACTCGCATAAGACATGCCTGACAGTTTCATCTTCCTGTAAACACATCCTGAGGTGTGTCCACTAGCCCCATAGTATGGTAATGTTTCCTTAGTTGACAGTGGCCAGTCAGAAATCCTACTGTTAAACGTAGGTTTTTCCTGGTCATCGCCAAATATTTCTTCGGCGCCAGCTTCCCAGGGACGTCCAGGGTGATCCTGGCAAGACTGCATCCTTTGATTCCATCTCATCTCTTAAAGGATTGAACATGGGTGTAACGTTTGGCCGTAGGTGTCACTGGGTCCTTTCATTGTAATTTGTATAGATAAAATAAATAAATAGAGAGAGACTAGAGAGACATGATGTCGGTAATGCAGAAAAATAAGTACTGTCCGTAAATAAAATACTTTTATATCCATAATAGCAATAACTGTCAAGAGAAAATAAATCTTCAAGTGAACCAATAATAGCTTCATTATCAATGTCCTTTTTTTGACACGCAATAGAAAATTACTTTTTCTGTTTTGTACGCATTTCGATTTTAAAATTTTATTAGCACTTATATTCATTATAAAATAACAAACAAAAAATAATAATTTAGGCATAGTGTACGGCTATCAGGTTACATCAGAGAAATGCAAGTTATAACATTTGCATAATTATACATTTCGAGCTATCCTAATTAAGTTAATTTTTTGCAAGGTGTATCCATAATTCATTCATTGTGGACTCAACACACTACAATAATTCCATGTATCTTATTCTTGAATTTTACTTATAGCAATTTAATTTCCTAAAAATGTATCTACTACTGTATACTGTAGTTGTTACAATTCTCCTAAAAAAGGTGAAAAATATTACTGGGAGGGCATGGTTCCCACCTTTCTAATTTCGATTATCTATATCTCTATATATTTTTTTGGCCCACCTTACCGGAAAACCAACCATATGAACCCCAAAAATAGAGCGGAAAACTTGATTACTTTGACGTTTCACGTGAATTTTAAAGTTTTTTGTTATATATTCTTAATTTTTGGTTTATCTATCTAATAGTCCTGGGCTGCTAAAGCACATTTTCTGCCCTTGCGACACAATATACTATTTCAATTCCAAAGCGAAGAAAATTGAATTTAAAAACGAATCTACATCTGATTGTTTTTTGTTTCAACATGGAAATTATTTCCGAAGAGGAATAAATCACATCTTAGGAGACATTGTGGCACTATAGGTAATATTACTACTACATAATAATAGGATTTAAAAGAAATTTTGATTATTCAGCTTTAAAAAGTTTCAACAATACCACGCCAGTTTGTAAAATTGGAACAAGGACAAAAAGATTATCACAGAAACAAACAAATATTATATTCTGTGAACTGAAAGTTTCAACTAACATTAAAAGTTTTTAAGCCTCTATGTTTAGGAAAATGAAAATATTTCATATCTGTGGGAAAGTTTTATTTAAAAGAGTATAAATGTGAACATCAATATTTAAGGGATATTTAATCCACTTCAGTAATATATACAGGATCTGGAAAACATTATTTTACTCTTCGATTTGTGACTGATACAGTGTGGAAACCACTTATTAAATAAAATTCTTTATGTCATTATTTTAGAAAATTATAAAAAATGCCGAGACACGTCAACTTTTGAATTGAGTTGTGCGTTATGTAAACATAAATTTAAATGTACAGGATGATTCACGCAAGTATACCATAGTCGGTGTTTTTTTTAATGAAACACCCAGTATATTTGCATATTTTTGAAATCCTCTTAATGAACCGATTCCAACAAACTAAATAATGTATGGTCAATTATGAATTATACAGGGTGAAATTTTTATTTTTACAGTTATTATACACATAGATAAAATACCTGATGTATTTGATTTTAATACATTAAAATAAATGCTCAAAATGTTCTCCACCTAGTTGTTGGCAATAGCACAGCCTCCTTAACTTTGTTTAAAGTTTGAGGTGAAATATTCCGTATTTCTTTAGTTATCCTGTCTTTGAGGTCTACAATGCTAGTTGGTTGTGTTGCATATACTTTGTTCTTGAGATAACCCCACAGAAAAAAATCTAACGGCGTAAGGTCTGGCGATCTAGCTGGCCACTCAATAGTTCCTCTTCGTCCAATCCATTTATTGGGGAAGATTTCATCTAAATAAGTTCTTACCATTAAAGCATCGGTAAGCTAGGATCTATTGCGTTGGGATATAAGTTTGCCAACGCAGGAATAACTTCATTTCTAAGCATATTTAAATATTTTTCAGATGTCAAATTT
The DNA here is from genome assembly GCA_910591685.1 of Galerucella tenella. NCBI lineage: Eukaryota > Metazoa > Arthropoda > Insecta > Coleoptera > Chrysomelidae > Galerucella > Galerucella tenella. Next base: position 24,458 of record CAJUYH010002391.1, read on the forward strand.
CCATCTATAAATATAGGACCAATAATATGGTCGCCTATGATATCGGCCCAAACGTTCACGTTTTGAGGGTACTGAGTATGTGTCTCACGCATCCAATTAGGATTCTCTGCTGACCAATATCTGTCGGTTTACCTCTCCATTCAATGTGAATGTTGATTCGTCAGAAAAAAGAATGGTACCAAAAGCTATCTCATTTCTGTTCAGCTTATTAATCAATCTTTCGCAGAAATCCATTCTACGATCTGGATCGTCTTCTGTTAACTCCTGCACAAAAGTTAATTTGTAGGGATGAAGTTTTTCTTTATGAAGACATCTTAGAACAGTTGTATGACTAACATTATTTCCACGGGCAATTTGACGTGTACTTGAAGTTGGATTCTCTTCGACACTTTACAAAATATCTACTTTCACATCATCTTCAACGAAGTGTGGTTTTCTTTTCAATGGTTTGACATGTCCAAGTTCTCTGAATTGTGCATGAATTTTAGACACAGTACTTTGTGAAATATTAGGCAATTCGGGATACCTGTGCTTAAATAAGTTTGCCACTTCAACTTGACTTCTGCAGTTATCCCCGTACCCGATCATCATTAAAATCTCAATTCGGTGAGTCTCAGTTAAATATTTCATTGTTATGTCGACAAGGAAAGAGTGTTTGACAAAGATTTTACTTTTTCAGTATAAACTGTCAACACATCAACAACTGACGGAATAAAAAACAATCCACATTATTTACCGATTTAAAACAATCCACATTATATACGGATTTAAAACAATCCACATTATTTACCGATTTTGTCTAATTATTGGCGTTTTTAGACAATTTTTGGGTATTTATGATAAAATTCATGAGCGTAGCAGGTTTTGTTTAATATACAAATATGTCTAATAATTAGTTAGTTTAGATTTTTGATAAATCCATATTTAGCTAATTTAAAAAAGTACCAATATTTCAAGAGTAATAAATTATTAATTTTAAAATTTCACCCTTTATAATTCATAATTGACCGTACATACATACCATACATTTGTTGGAATCGGTTCATTAAGAGGATTTCAAAAATATGCAAATATACAGAGTGTTTCATTAACAACACCGACTATGGCATATTTGCGTGAACCACCCTGTACATTTACATTTATGTTTACATAACGCACAACTTAATTCAAGAGTTGACGTGTCTCGGCATTTTTTATAATTTTCTAAAATAATGATGAAAGAATTTTATTCCATAAGTGGTTTCCACACTGTATATAGCACACACTCGGGCTACATTATCGGAAATGGAACTTCTTACATGAATATTGTCTTTTGATACAGTTTATATTATCCCGTGTAAATTGTGTCGGGCAATCCACACAACCTTGACTTTTGACCATAGGAAAATGGGGAAATCAGGGACGTTCGACAATGATATAAAAGATATCTATTGGGATCGACTCGTCAAGGGAATTGAATGAGCCTAATGTTCAATGCACGGGAAAAACGCTTGGACACGTCTATTTGTATTTTAAAATGTGTATTTTTTTATAAAAAGAAAAATTATATAGGATGAGAGTGACCAATACTAACTTTCTTATTTTATTTTACGAATTTTTTGGATTCTAGACATAATTCATGTACAATGTACAATTCATGTACAATATTGAGTATTTTCAGATTTATAACAAAAATTGACATTAAAAAAAGGAAAATTATTTTATTTTTAAAATTCGCAACATTACACTAAAAACCTAATGAGTAATACTGATTATTTCTTAATAATGTAAAGAAACAAAATAATAATTGTTGATATTTTTCAACTATTACAAATAAATTATTAGGTAAATGGAGATAGATAGATAGATAGTTTATTTGTTTTCAAAATCTTTACAATTATATGGAAAGGGTGAGAACAATGTATAAACTAAACCTAATTACAATGATGAAATCAAAATTAATTATTCATTTGTAATAAAGGCTCTGAGTTTTAGAACATTCCAAATATAGCTAGCAATAATTGATTTAGCTGAATTTATTGTAATAGTATTTAGTGAATCAGCTGCAACATTCAGCACTCGAAATTGACCGAAATTAATTTTTCGCCGTAGGTATTTTTTGTTAGGATGTACATTATTTCCTTTTGACAAATGATACCGACCAATTTAGGGGAGAAAATAGGATTATGCAATAAATCACTGAGAAGAGATTTTTACAATTTAGAGTATGTATAGGTAGTATAATTTGAAAAATTCCCATGATTTTAAACTATATTAATAGGCTTTTTTTGTTCATGTTAGGGAATGTATTATGTATGTAAGTTGTAAATCTTATATTATTATTTCTGTATTTACTATTTACGAATCTTGTTTTTTGGGACATCGTGTATTACATTACTTTTTGAATTGTAGATTCCTACATGAAAATTGATGGGAAATAAAAAAATATATTAATTTCTACAATGTTATCATAACATTGTTTATACAAGTAAATCATTTCAAGTTGCTGCTTGGTGAATTCGTTTTTGGTAAAATCTAAATGATTGTTCATTAGTAATTAAGTAAACACTGATATAATCATTTTTATACAAATAACAATAACGAACCTGACACAATTATGTAATAACAATAATATTGATTTTGTTTTTAGCTAGAATTGTTTAACATGGGTACTTTTATTTTTATTTAATTGTTTGTATATAAATACAATTTATTTCCGTAATAAAAGTAATTTTGGAATTCGAATCTATCTGAAATTTAAAATAAAATTCGAGCAATTTTAGGAAAATGTTCTACACGTGGTTCAATGTTTTGATTTTATGGTTGTTTACAATTTAATTATTCAATGAAAACAGGTTTTGTTTATAATTTATGATACCCCTTACAATAAACGACCCTTAACTAATAAAAGCTGTTATATTTCGAAATATCCATATTAAAAAGTAAATGAAGTATAGGGATGCATGAGTGAATGTTGATGACAGGACATAAAAGCACGGCGAAAAGGAATCGTGCAGATGTATAGATAATATGGGGCATGTTTTAGAGTTAAAGGGGTTTACAGGTTTATAGAAAACTCCAAATATATTTATGTGGGTGTGCGGAAGTGTTTGACGTCACGTTTGCGACACGTCAGCTGATTGCATAATAACAAAGTGGGAGGTACATAATCGAGTGTCAAAGCAAGTTCAAGGCCGAAAGTTGCATGGTAGATACAAATTAACATTAGGATACAAATTCGGGAGTATGTATAATGATACTCGGTTGCCTGAGCCGGTCCTGTCGACGTGAAATGGTAAACAAACTTCAGCACGTGGCTTCTCCTGCTAAGACCTACAGTTTAGGAGACGGCACACGTGTCCCTACACGACGACGAGGGCGGTTGACAAACATTTCTAATGAAAATTTAACAAAAATTACTTACCGATGGCTGTGTCCTATAAGATGATGTTGGCGGAGCACCCACTGGAGCTGGTCCTCCGCTTCCTGGAGGACCTGGAGCATAAACCTGCTGTAAGGGCTTCTGTGGCGGCCAAGCCTGGTTATAATGCTGGTCAGGGTGACCATAACTATTAGGATATCGATGAGGCATTGTATTATTGTTACTTTGCAATAATTGATTCAACGTAGGCGTTGGACCCGAGGGCTGGGAAATCGACGGTCCCGTTACAAACCGTTGATGAGGCTGATGTGGGGGCATTTGTTTTGGGGCCCCAAATGGTTGTCGCGGCCCAAACGCGTGGATGCCACTTTCTCCGCTATTATGCACGTCTCTCCCGTAAGAAAAACCGTAACCGTGGCCGTCGGCGGCAGCTGGCGAAGGGGCCGGAGGGCCCTCCGTAGAATAGATATTTGAGTCTGAAGCGGTGGTTGTGCCCCCAGCCGACGGTTCAGAGTCTCCGCCAAGACTAGGCTCGGATGTTGGACCGGGGACACTGGTGGACGTGGGGCCCGAACTAGAGTTTGTCTGTCCAGGAACCGTCGTTGAACCGCAACCGCTGCTATCCTGTCGGTATTGACTCATTTCTATGGCGATGTTTTTGCCGCCGGTGTTTTTAGCCTTTGTATGCACTATACCGCCACCTCCACGAACACTACTCTTATCGGTCCCATTTTGCAATAAGGAATTCCGCACGTTCAGATGCTGATCTGACTGCACTTTATCACTATTCACGTCATTTTGTTGCTTTTCGGCCTGCGTTGCAGCCATGTTAAGAAAAACGGCTGCGATCTAGCACGGCCGATCGTTGCCAACACCCCGCCGTTATAGTCAACAACGGAAGCTTTTCTTCATTTTGGTCATCTAATTTGCACCCTAATCCTTTCAAACACATAATAAATTACTCACTGAATCACCCTTTTTACGCTGAAAATAAATAAAACCATATAACTTTTCGAATAATCCAAACTGGTAGACACATCTGACACACAACTTAATTCCGTATCTACTCCAATAACACGAATGGAGGTTATGGCGGTTATGGGTAGAGGTCCGATTCCTACGCCAACATTTTACTTCGTTATTTCACTATTTATCCTTGAATAATATCGAATATTTCGATATTCTCATATCAATAACACTTCTGGGAACACTTTACAATAAAACTTTCTAATTTTTGTCACAATGTCACCAAATAATTCGTCGAAAATGTAAGAACTATTTTTCCATCTGCTTATTCTTACGCCACTGTGGCGCTGTGTCGTAGCGTAGACTTGTAAACGCGGTATTTTTCATGGAACCGTAATGGCGGGACAATTCAAACTATTGACCCGACTAAGGTACTTTCTCGCTGATTCATGTATTTAAATTACTGCAATTATTCAAAGTAAGAATTTATTTTAAAAGCACAACAAACATATTAAAGATAATCAGTTTTAAATCCGAGATAAATAAAAATTGTATATTTGGTTTATTGTTTACATAAAAATTGGAATTTTAAAATAGTCTATATTATTATCTAAACCTAACAATAAACTAACATAATTCCAATAAATATTTTAGCACTTTACTCACAGAAATGTATTAAATTTAGTTAATTCGTTACTAATTAAATATCAGTTCTATATATGATAAACCAAATAAAGTTGATTTCGGTAGGTATATCAGTAGGTAATAATTAAATTTTCAAAACCGTATAATTAAAACAAGATTATTATTTGGGCACCATTACATTTCAATGTTTTTTAATCATTGTTCTTGTTTTTCGTCAATTAGGTATAGAATTCGAATTATTTAAAAAGTGGTAAACAAATTTCAATTTTCTTTAATAAAATTAAATTAGAAATATACTTTTTATTGAATCAAGAATTTTCTGCAAAGAACTTAAACAAATTAACGTCGTATCAGTATCAATAATTATTAATTAAATGAGTCACGGGCAAAGGACTAATAAAACACAATGTAATAATAAATACATTTTATTATAGATTTATTAAAATGGTATTATTTTCTAACGGCGAAATTAATATATTTGCAAACATAATCTACAATTAAACTTTGGTTAAATAATTAAATACTTATAGGTACATTTTGGGACTTCATATAACAATTAGTAATTCCGTGTAAATAAATCAATTGTCAATTTTTATATGGGTAATAAAATAACATAAAATATATAAATAAAATTGAAATAAACAAAAATAATTGTGGTACACACGTACAAAGTATATTAATGTAGTTAGCGAATAAAAAGCAATTATTCAGACTAAAGGAAATAAATAAATATTAAGCACCAGAAGTATTTATTTTTCTCTTTTGAGAGAATTGTTTGTAAGTTTTCTATAATTGTATGATAAAACAGTGAATAATTTGAATATTAAACAAATTTAGAAAATTGATGCAATGAATAAAGCTTCTTATGACTATTTAATGTTTATAATATTAAAGTTCTAGTCAGCTGAGGACAATTAAAACACTTGAAAAGGGTAACTCATACCGATGCAAGTCACCAGGCAAATGAAACTCCTGGAAATAACTGAATGCGAATAAGAACACAATAAAAAAGCATTGAGCCTGATTAAAAATATCTGGATCCGACTGAAAACAGAAAATGCATATTAAAACAACCAAAAATTTAAATAATTCAAATTTTAATACTAATTAAATTAACTGGAAACAATTAAGACAAATAAAACAGTTCAATTCAAAAGAAGTCAATTAAAAGACTTGAAAAAGGCAACTCCAACCGCTGGAAGTCACCGGAGGTAACTGAAACCAATACCAAACCAAACGCAGAAAACTAAATTATTGCAAATTATTCAATATTACTGTTAACGTAATTTATGTTTCAAAGACTAAAAAGTAGAGAATAGAAAGTGTTTACTGGTATATAAATATCTCAAATTTTATAGTTAAGAATTTGTTTTAAAGTGTGCATTGAATATTTTTCTGAGAGTGAATGATTCTTTGTAAAAAGTAGGTAGTTTGATAATATTTATTGTAGATTAAGTTTTAGGGTGATAAATTGGCGACCTGTTCAGATTTCTTCTCGTATGTATTTATAGTATTTATATGAATCACTACAAATTGAGATAAAATTGGGAAATTTTACATAAAACACAAATAACAAACAAATTAGTGGATACAGTAGTTTTTTTTTAATTTTTGGTAAGGTATAAAATGTCCAAGATAAAAACCTGAAAAAATACTCATTTTTTATTACAAAACATATTATACAAAGTGTCAAATTTATACATAGTAGGTGTAAATGATTATAAAGACAATTGATATAAAAATTCAATGAAAATTAAAAAGTTGAAACTTTTGTAATGTCCACTCACCAGCAAAAAAACTTGGCCAACTAAAATGTTGTTGAAGTTCGTTGTCCAAGAACTTTGATAATCTTTCATTGATTTCAATTGTTCCTACCCCAAATTGTAGATACATTCTTTGGTATTGAAACAAACTCCAGAAAAGTTTTCCAAAAATGTGAGTAGCTTATTTATACAGAATTAAAGAACCAATTTCTTAACACTCTGTGGAACAGTTCGGAAAATTCGTAGAGTTTACGCTCAGATTATTAAAAAGACCATCCTTTTCGCCATTTTTCGCTTGTATTTGAAAATTACGAAAGTTCTTGGACAACGAACTTCAGCAATATTTGATGTGGCCGAGTTTTTTTACCAGTGAGTGTATAATGGAATGGAATAATTCAATGTTTGTAACAAACTATTTTAGAATTTGTTTGCACTGTCATGTAGAGTTGAAAGAAAGAAAGAAGTTTTAGTTTTATTCAAAATAGATAAAAGTAATTTTTGTTAATATTATTGGATACTAACAGAGAATGCAGCTCACTATGAAAAATCTTTAAAAAATTAATTATAATGAATAAATAAGTTCAATATATCAGTTAAAATCCCAATCATGATGATCCGAATTCATTCATCCATTTCTCATACTTATCCAAATCTTCTTTGCTAACACTCTTATTATTTTTAACTAAAGCTTCTTCAAAGTCTCTCATGGTTACAGGCAAGTCTAGTTCTTCTTTAGGCAACTGTTTTATTTGATCAGGTCTTAGTCCACATATTTTTCTTCTCATCGACATCATCGAAGCATCTCTACAGACGTTGGTAATATCAGCTCCAGAGAAACCATCTAATCTTTTCGCAATAGTTGTCAAATTAATATCAGGATCCAATTTAACTTCTCTTAAATTTATTTTTAAAAGCGCTTCTCTTCCTTCCATAGTTGGGAGAGGTATGTAAATACGTTTTTCTAATCTTCGTCTTAACGCTTCGTCTATGTCCCAGGGGAAATTGGTAGCTGCTAAAACCATGACTACTTTTCCTGGTTCGTCATTGTTTACGGTAATACCGTCCATCTGAACTAACAGCTCTGATTTCACTCGTCTTGAGGCTTCATGTTCCGATTCAGAGCCCCTTCTTGAACATAGGGAATCTATTTCGTCTATGAATATTGTGCTTGGAGCATAGAATCGAGCCTACACAAGAAACTATATTAGAAACATTTTATTTTTTGAAAGGGTAGCCAAATTTATGTTAGAACATGTCATGAATTATGTCTTTATGTAGAGTGGTTGTGAGTATATTGAAGGCACCATTATTTTAAACTATGTCTGCTTTTGTTATATGGATTAATATAACACACACACAACTCAGAAAAACCTTACAAAAGGTAGAAAAAAAGCTCCCAAAAATAATGTAAGTGTATAAATTTAAACAGCTTCAATGAAGTTTTAAATTTCACTGACATGAAGCATCCAGAAATTTATTCGATAATAATATCCTAATTCTTATCAATTGTAGGTTTTAAATGAAACTAACTGTGGAGTCATTTAAAAACAGTTAGTTTCATTTAAAACCATATGATGAGTAGATTCCACGAAGTGAGGGTTTATACAGTTAACTCAATCAATTGTAGGGTTTCCAATAAATCACTTGAGTCAGTTGCTATTAAAAATTCAATGAAAACATACTCAACAAAGAATGTGCCTTTAATAGATCAGATATTAAAACTTCTTACCATTTCAAACAACAACCTAACCATTTTTTCAGATTCACCTCGATATTTTGAAGTTAACGTAGATGAAGAGACATTGAAAAATGTAGTACCACATTCTGTGGCGACTGCTTTTGCTAACATGGTCTTTCCTGTACCTGGAGGTCCAACCATAAGTACTCCTTTCCAAGGTCTTCTTATTCCTAAAAACAAACTTTTTAGTTAACTGAAATTTGACTAACTGATCAATTGCAATACATGAGCAATGAAAACATGCCCAACGGCAGCCATGGAAGTGATTCTTAACCTCCACCTCCTCACTTCTTAGAAATCAGACAACCTGGGACATGCCACAAGACGGTATGATGAAAAAATATAACTTTTCAAAGAAATTCGTTACGGAATTAAGCAACAAGGAAGAATGAGATCCAAATACCATTACCAGACTTGGAAAGAATGCCATTCAATGGTACACAGACGGCTCAAAAGCAATAGAAGGAACTGGGATAGAAGTGTTTGGGCCAGGAACCAAACACTCTGAAAGCTTGGGAAAAACCCCAAGTATCTTTCAAGCGGAAATCCACGCCATAAGAAAGTGCGCCTAGTTCAATATTGATAAAGGATACAGAAGACAAAGGATTATCATAATGTCGGATAGTCAAGCAGCCATTAAGGCACTGAGCTCTTGTGTAATCAGTTCCAAAATGGTGTGGAAATGCCTAGACAAACTCAATGAACTAGGCGAGAACAATATAGTCACCTTACTATGGATTCCAGGACACACTGGAATAGAAGGAAATGAAATAGCAGATGAACAGCAAAGAGGGGGACTGAAATACCTTTCTGAACCCTTTTGAGGAATCAGCCCCAATGTAATATTGGAAGAAATAGGTAAAGCCGAGAAAAAGAGAAGATCTGACAATTGGAAAGAGCTAGTAGGGCTTATACAATCAAAGACTCTTATGGGTGACTACAACCTGTTGAGATCAAATGAATGCATAAGTCAAAGTAAAACTGCGCTAAGAGTTTTAACAGGGATCCTAACGAGGCATTGTCGCCTGAATGAGCACCTGAAAAAGCTCAAAATAGTGGAGGAAGAAGAATGCAGATTTTGTGGAATGGAAGAAGAAACCTCAATCCACATACTTTCCAACTGCACAGCACTCCAGAATCCTAGAGCTCAGCACCTAGGAGATTACTGGATAGAAGAGGAATATTTGCCTAAGTTGAAGCCTGCAGACATCCTAAAATTCCTCCGGGAAATTGGACTAAAGGAACTATTAGTTTCTGAGACTCTCCTCAGAAACTGAGTAGAAGTAAGGGAACCCAATAGATCTTTAAGGTCTCAGTGAATGTCACCCCAAAATACATACATACAACTGATCCACCATATTTTACATTAAGATAGTACTGTCTATACCACATGTTAAATGTGCTCTGGCTCATATGACTGACATACTGTTTACAGTAAATCTGTTTCACTCAAAAAAAAAAGTTCATGTCATGAGTCTCTGTCTGATTGAAAAACCACATTCCATTCATGTTCAAATTATCAATGAGATAAAATGGACATCTTTCCCAATTATCATTTGAGCATTACTAGCATTATAAACTCCAAAAATCAATTTCTCGTTAGGTTCAATGTTAAAGGCAAGCATTTTTTAATATTAACTTCTTTTTTTATTCTTCTCAAACATTTAATTAGTTCATTGTCCTACTACTACCTTCAGTAAAGTTGGACAATACAACCTATTACTCTTGAAAAGTTGTTAATTAATATATGTGGAATTAGAAAATATAAGAAATGTCATTTATATTATTAAATAGAATATGTAGAGCATATGCAATATTTATTGTGTGTCACAGGAAAACAATCTTATTAACCCCACTGTAACATAGATTGGATAAAATTGATTGTATCAATGTGGTTCAAATACCGTTGAATTGGTTTTCATTTGAATATTCATATTTCCAATTTTAAAAGTCAGAGCCTACACATCTGCAATGTTAACAATTTATTTCTTTAGATATGTAAAAATAAGTTCATTCAAGGATAGTACTACTTGTCAGCAATTTACCTCCATAATTAATTCTATATATATATATATATATATAATCTTAACCCTGGTTTACCCTACGGGTGTCAGGGTAATTAATTCTATAAGAATGTAAATACCTTTGAAAAAATCTGGCATCCACATAGGCAATACTACTGCTTCCTCAAGTAGTCTCTTTGCTTCATGAAGATCTGCAATATCATCCCAATGAATATTAGGATTTTTCTGCACAATGTCTCTTTCTAAAGTATCAGCTAGTTCTCTCTCCATACCATGGCATTCAAACTTTTTCTCATCTTCTGGTTCATTTTTCTCATTTTTATCAATGTTTTCGGAATCCTTGTGATCTCTTTCTGGTTTATTATCTATTATCCTTTCAGATCTTGAAGATGTAGGCCTTTCCTCTTTTTTAATAGACCTAGAGTATCTGGCCACTTCTGATTTTCTAGCTGTAGATGAACCTGCCCTTGATACTGGGCCTTTTTTGATCTCTGGTCTTCTCACATTTGATATCCTAGATTTTGGACCATTACTGTTGAAAAATTAAAAAAATATATATTATTCAATAGAATAAAAAAATTTATATATTCATGTTTTGAAAAATATATAGAATATATATAGAATCTATTTGAAAATACATATTTGATGATAACAGATATATTACTTATGATCTACTGGTGTGGGAGGAGGCCAAACGTCTGGATCATTATGTGAAAAAGGATCTGAATTTGTTATTTCTGTTAAATCTCTAACTGGTTCATCCCTTCTTCTAGCCCCAATAGGAACTTCAATGCTAGTCTCCAAACGTAGAGTTTGAAGCATTGTCTTTAGTACTTTTACATGTTCGTACTCAGTACTAACTTTCTTTTGTACCTACAATCAAAGAATTAATCATATTCACTACTGTTATAAACAAAAATATAAATCTTACCTGTTGCCATTTGTTTTTTCGAAGAGACTCTGTTATAATCAAAATTAGTTTGGAAATCATTTGTAAGCATCCTTCGTAGTAAACTTCGGCACTTTCGTAATTCCCTAACATAGACATTTCTCGAGCAAGCCGAACATTATCACATATTTCCTTAATAGTTACTGCCATTTCGTGGGGTTTGCGAGATCAAAGAGGGGTTCTCTATAAGGTCAAAACAGCAGACATATTAATGAAACTTTCTGGAGTAGGAGACAATACTAGAGATATATACTATTTTCAACTTACAAAAAAAACACTTCAACTAGAAAAATTACAATAAATAAACAATTCCAAATATGAAATTACGAAGATGAAATAAAGGGGGTATTTATTTATGCCTCTACTAATGTGATTTATGACATTTATGTGAGGTGAGCGGCCTCTCTTGTTAAACTTCAAAACTCTCTCTGAAGTAAGCAAATCAACGTTGCCAAGTCTACAATTCAGCATCGTTGTCTCATACTCATCGTTACCACAGAACATAGTACACCGAATATCGTCAAGTGAACGATTTTGAGCAAAAAACATATTCTGTACGTGATGGTGAAGTCTACTTTGTAAGCGATAAAGCCACTGATAATTATTAATTATCGGTGTTTCTTACATGAACTCGAAACAACGCATGCGTTAAGTCCTAACTAGGGTTCGTTTTTGAAAGTGCTATATTTCTTTCGCGTTCCAACTGATTACAGTATCCTTTTAGGGAAGGTAGTGGTAGTACAAAAACCAACTGAACGTAAGTGGGTAAAATTGATGTGTCCGTCCCCAATTTGAGCTTGCGCACTGTACAGTACTCCATGCGAAACAGCTATAAGTATTATTTTATGATACGAATCCAGAACGACCCCTAAATGCCAGCTGGAACAAACCAATTGCTTACTTGAGCTTACATTACATGTTTGGAAATTTTTAAAGTTCACAAGAATATTTTATTTTTCGTAAACAATTTGGATATTTCAATACTACAATCACAGAAGTAAAGCTATCTGTATCTATGACTAAAGTTCTGTGACCTCGACGCGGTGGTGACGTGTGACGGTGTTACGCCATCTCTCTCTCTCTACTATCCTATTTGACGTTTGTATTCTAATTATTAATTTTGTCGAAGATTCGCTCAAGAGGTCTGAAAAATAGGAGAAAATTCTTAAAAAAATAAACTAAAATGGCTTCCACAGGGCTATATTATACTCCTCCTGGAACAGATGGATCCGAGCATGAACATAGACAACGGGTAGCTAGTCGTTATCAAACAAGGTAAAGATTGTTAACCTTACAAATTACAATAAATTTGCCAACGATATTGAGAATATGCCAAAATCTTAGAACTATTAAAAAATGCTAACAATTGCTCTTTTTAGCGCTTTAAATAAGTCGAGACTGAAATACTGCATATTTTTCCATTATTTACTCTTTTTTGCAATGCTTGCCAAACTCTCTGCCGACATACTGGACAAACTGGACATTTTCATTTTAGAAATTGAAGAGCTGGATATACCAAAGGTAATAGTAATAGTTTCAGTTGAACAGAAACTTTATCTTTTTATTTGCAGCCTCTTCGTTGGGAATATATATGGTGCATCAGTCTTCTGTTATCTTTCATGGCTTTAGAAGCAGTTAAAAAGAATAAAGTATCTTTGATAAGAAACTACATGATTGGATTAGTTCTTTTTGGATTTTTTCCTCTATTCTATGCACTTTCTTACTATTTACCTGATGTTTTGGTATATGTCTTACATGAAGAAGAATATGAACTTGAGGAAATTCACTTTTGGCAGGTACCAAAGTTATTAAATATATCAAATATAAGGTTATGGTTTCTTCTTAGATGTTCTTGTCAAAATGTAAAAGCATTATTTAGTTATACTGTCATAAGCAGCCAGATCTGAGACTATAACTGTTTTATTCTTTTTAGGGATATCCTTATGGTATGCTGTGGTATGCATTTATCTTTTTGGCAAATCAAGTTCACATATTTTCGATGTATTTCTCATGGAACTTGTTGAAGGCATGGAAGCGTAAAGTTGACAAAACTGATTGAATTGTTGTTGTGTTCCAAACACTTTGCTCATTGTTAATTTGTTGAAATGTTTTGTCTATTTAAAATATATGTTTGGAGATTGTTTAAGCATCAGTAGATGATACAAAGATATAATACTTGATGTACAAGGAGACTTAGATATGAAGAACTTTCATATTTCTTCTGAAAGGCTGTTTTACTAGTCATAAATGTACCTACCTACTTTGACACTTGAAAAAATGGACCTGCGGGAGTTTTTATATACATCACTTATTATTTATAATCAAAGCTTAATGTGGGGGTTTTGAAATTAATAGGTTGGTTGAAAAATTACAAATGAGCAATTTTTATACCTTAACCATGGTAAAATTACATATCAATGTTTACACAGGTTTGGCAAATATTTATCTTCCATATGTAGAATCTCATATAGGAGCAACAGTGAGTACATATACATAAAATTATATATGCCCAAGAGAGAACAAAATACTTTCCCTCCATGAAACACCACTCAAGACTCGATTGGTCTCGATACACTCCAAAAAGGGGAATGTGATATTGTCTCTCAAGTGTTCATAATTATTTACCGAATCTGTAGAGTGATGTATATAAAATGATCAACTTCCTTAATATCTTTTAAATGTTCCTTAGAAACGAAAGTACTATTATAGTTTTAGTTTTTGACTTATGAAACGATAAAAAATATCAAATTATTACTCGGTGCATTGTAAATAAGGCATCTATGACAAAAAATAACCACACACATTGTACCTTTTCCACTTTTATACCTATCGTTCAGGTAAATTCCTTAATACATATGTTCATTTTGTGTTGTATATTTGTTTGAATTGTTTGTTACTTGTAAGCTGTTTTTCTATTCAATTATTTTCAGTATGCAATGTGAAATTGTTTACTTAAAATGTAAGAGACCATTTTTGAAATTCTATTTTGATGAATAAAAGTTTATTTTGTATGTACGACTTATTATTATGAGCCTTAGTTGCTCATCTCACTTATACATTAAATGCAAAAGTCGTCTGAATGTATAACGAAAAACACAGTGGTGTACCATAGCTCAGCAGGAGTACAAACATAATATATATGGAAAGCTATTACCATCAATAGGGTCAGTTCTATAAAAAAAGTAATTGAAAATTAACAGCTTGCCGTTAAATTTGACGAAGTTTTCGCTCCTAGAAATGTTTTAATCTATACATAGTCAAGGTTAAAATTTAAACTTTAACATGTATGGTGTCCAATTAAGCGTTTTCCATTAATATTTTGAAGCTTAATATGCATGCAGAATCGTAAAATGGAGTAAAAAAATTATCTCATTGTTAACCATCCGTTAAAAATGATTATTTGCTAATAGAATTTAGTCAGATATTAAATATTTTTTACACTAATTTACTTTCAGTGCGCTCGCATTTTCCTTATTTCAAAGATATTACATTTTACACCCGAATCTTAAACAGTAAACATCGAAAATTATAATAGATTTATTTTTAAATCACAAAGCATAACAAATTTTCGATGTGGCCTCCATTCTCCATACAAAGAGATGCTACAACCATCAGAAGATCAATTACAAATATTCATAAATATGGAGGTGCAATCGCCTGGCTTATTAGTCAAAGACGGGGGTATCGGTAGCAATCTCAACTAAGGAAGCTGAAATATTTGCTGCAAGCGAAGGGGCCAGAGAATTACTCTGGTTAAGAGGACTTTATCCGGAAATTTGTACAGTACAGGTGATAATGAAGTTGCCTACTAACTGACCAATTTATACTAATGACAGTTGCCCTGCTGATTAACAATTATTTGGATAGATTTGTAATTTGGTTATGTGGTATTTATTTAATGATCTTTTTTTATAAACAGTCATGTAAAGCTCTTAAAATAACGTCGAAAAAAGCACTAAATCAAATAACTCTTGAGAACCACGTTTCTGCAGAACATTCTTGTTTATCTCAAGATGACTTTCAGATGATATACGGTGAACTTCCCCAGAATACCTCCGAAAATCGAAGCATCAAGAGTAGGTATATTACAAAATCACATCTTCATAGTTACCGTTGTTGGATTGCTGATAGCTTTAAGCAGAGCATGGCTGTCAGTGAAAATTTTAATTTTTTGTCCGGTATACCTATCCTCTTCTGATGTTTTCATCAAAGCAGGCTATAGCGGCAATCGTCTCTGCTTGAAACACAGTTGTGTATCGACCAAGGCTAAGAGAGACAGTTTCTTTCTATGTCGACTTATACCAGCCCCAGTGCCATGGTTTGTTTTGGATCCATCGGTGAACCAAATGA
>CAJUYH010002392.1:0-40246 GCA_910591685.1 Galerucella tenella
TTTTTTTTTTTTTTTTCGTCTTTTGCTAATGTATTTTTGTACTTCGTTGATCGTTTATTAATTAATTAAAATTTGCATTTTTATTATCTGATATATTCCAATTAGACCTTTATACAAACATGTCTAATAAAAGTGTGATTATTACGTTAATCGATGCGTGAAGTATAAAATATTATCGTGTGGGGATAACCATATGTCGTTAAATGACAAAACTGATACTTATATGAAAACTATTGAAACTTAATAACAAGACTTTCAATAATACGCCAACATTCACAATGACAGTAATGTTCGAACAGTTGACGTAGTTAAAAGCTCACACTATCTCGTACTATCTATTTCGGGCGTTCACGTTTATGTTAGAAATGTTGTGAGCGTAACGTCGGCAAGTCGAGAATTGCGCCACAGAGTCAGGAAGGAGTAAAGTGGAAGACGGAAGTGAGAAAGAGCAATTTCAATGATGCTTGGTGCGTTTGAAGACTATTTAGTGGTATTCACGAATGAATTTCGTTTGATCTTTCAAGTGATACTTTGGCCGGTAGTGATTGTTGGAATTATTGGCAATGTTTCGGTTTTGTGTTGTATTTGTTATGCCAGTGGAAGTAAAACGTCATTCAAACCATTTTATCGATCGTCGCTTTTCTCAATGGCTCTGTCAGATATTCTTTTATTGGTATCATCAGGAACAAATATTCTTGCAATGATTGGCCACAGAACATTGCTTTGGAGCTTGTCCGACTTGTCATGTACGGTTATTCCGTATTTACAAACGGTCGCGGTATTAGTTACATCATTGAATCTCGGTGGAATAGCACTTGATCGCTATGCCGCCATCAAGTCTAAATATCCATTGTCAAAAGGTCCCAGTTGGATTGCTACAATTCTACTCATCATCATAATTTGGGCAATTGCTGCTAGCGCAGCATATCCAGTTTTCAATGTCTACACCGCACAAACTCTCCTTGTAATAAACAATTCCACATCCTATACGTATGTTACATTTAAAATAATAATTCAATTCCCTATGTGTTATTTCTAATTATAGACGTGTGTATTTATCCATTGATTGTATTTCGATTTTTGCTGCAAACAGAGCAACACTGTGTTTAACTGATCGTAATACAGCTGTGACTGTTTATACTGCACTATTTGCCGTGATTTTCGTTCCACTCGGTGGAATTTTTATGCTTATACATTGGCTTCTGGCGTTGAGTATCTGTAAACGCCAACTACCGGGTGAAACAAATCGTATTGCTGATAATCAACCGCCAATGAGTGAGGACAATTCCACCGGTAATGAAATGAAAAATTAAAAAAAATAATATAATTATCACATCTTATGTATATATATATATATAATACTTAACATAAATAAATTTTTATCAATTTTATTTAAAGCATCAACGAGTATTGGAACAAGTAAATCTGCCCCTGGCAACATAAAAAGCCCAACTCCAACGCACATCATCCGAAAACGTCGCACAGTTCGTGTTATATTGATTTTGATAATTGTATTTGCAATTTGTAGACTGCCCCAATGGATATTTTTAATTGTAAAATTACATATCATCATTACCAACAATTTTTGGTGGCATTTGCAAGTTATTCTAACATCTTTATCACTTTTAAATGCCGCTGTACATCCATTTCTTTATGCATTTCTCAATGAGGCACTTTCGTTAGTCAAGTGGATTCAATCTGTGTGCTGTATATGGAAACATTCGATGCCAATTGTAAATCAAGAGTCACGTGACGTCAATGAGGGAAGTTATACTGCGAGTGCGATAATTCCGCGTGGCCTTTACAGCCCTTAAAGCCTGCTTATTTTAAATAATATTTTAGGGTATAATTGATTGAATTAACGATTGAAATATTTATTCCACGATTATTATTTTATTATACATACGTATAATTTGGAAAAAAATATATTTAAAAATATATATATTGATTTTAATTGATTTTATGCTGATAATTCAATTTCCATAAGTCGTCGCAGCTCGTCGCCGGGACTGTGTGGCGGCTCGTGTTTAAGCAAATAAATTGCACGTTCCAAATGGAGCTTCTTGTCTTCGCCTGTGCACGCAGCAAGTTCTCGTAATGCAACCGCTGTATATAAGGCAAGTCGCGCACCATAAGGATCAAGAATGGAGGTCGTATTGAGAATACGTTTGCACAATGCGAGTTTCTTTGGGTCGTCAGGGGATAGCAATTGAATGAGGGAGTGACTAACGGCAATGCAATGTTGATGTCCAGGATGCAATAACACTGACAATCTGCAATGAAACATTTATTGTGCGATTGAATAAAAACTTTTATTTAATTGAAATGAACATCAAATGAATATTGTTTTTAGTGTTTTGAAAAAAATACCGTGACAGTAAATCACTGAGTCCAGATGCATTGGCAGTTGACATGACATTTTCAACTTCCTCACCGAGTCTCTCAGTCAACTGAAAAGCTTCCATGGAGGTCAATATACCTGATGAAAAAAAAAAAAATATTAAATGACTATAGAATGAATAAACTAATACGAATATTCCAATAAATAGCTACGCAAAAATTTTACTGCATTTGTCAATAAATTAATACAACTGACCAGGACATGAATTGCATGACCACTCGGTATTTTCATCCAACGGATTTTTTGGGACAATAAGACCAGGACCGCAAGGACATCTCAAAGTTCCGAGGTGACTATCCAATTCGGTTGGATCGTTGCAACGTTCACAACGACAAGCAAAATATTTAGTAGCAAGAAGATGTTCACGACGTGCACGGGTTGCCCATAGAACATGAGTGTAAGTCGTACTGAAGTGCTCGCCTCTGATAATAAACGATATTGTAAAATAGTGAATATCAATGTAACAAACTGTCTTAAGAATTTACATACTTTTTAATAGGCTTCACGGCAATAACCGTAATTTTTGGCCGTCCTTTACTGTCAATAGTGAAACTATGACGTGTATTTGCAATACAATGATGCTCCAGAAGACATGCTGTCTCATAAATAGCTACTGACCCATCAGGGGGATTAGTTTCTAGTGCATTAACGTCAATTAAACCACAGATGTTTGCAACAGCTTTTCTCATTACAGAGAGAGCACTCAGGATTGGTCCAAGCTGCTGAATGACATTTTCGATTTCTTCGTATGCCGTTGTGTCAACATCACGTTCTGTTACGTGACTTTGCAGTGTTGATAAAGTTGACCAACGTTTTGGATTCCGTTTGTACAGTAATATCATCCGAAGAATGAGTAATATATTACATCTGGGTATGATTCGTGCATTTCTAAGTATTTTACACTCGACTGCATGACGATTTTCATCAACCAGACCATCACACGAGACTTTGCACGCGTACCATGAACATCCCGGGCATCGCACTACAACATTGGGATCTCCACAACCAACGCAAACACAATTGTCCGTATGTGTCGCCGGTCCCCAAACAATTGGTGCTTCGGAAATTATTAAATCATTGGTGTCGAGATCTCTCGTTGCAATAAGATGCTTGCCGAGTTCATCATTCTCCTCTATCTTCCAAGCACGGCATAGTAACTTGTGTCGCAGCCAGTCATCTCGTTGATGCGTTGTATTGCAGTAAAATTGATTTTTACAGCCTGCACATCGAAGACTTGCAACATTGTTGCAAATAGCACACACACCCAACTTATCATCGGATCCCATTGGTCGCTTTTTTGTATATAGTTCTTCTTTGTCGTTATAACTGGAAACCGGCGAAGTATATAATGAAAAAAACAAAAAATAGTTGAGCGATGTGTTATGAGCGGGACACGCACTGGTAAAAAATATCTAGCTGAGACATGAGGTACGTTGACTTCACTGCAACACGATCGTTGGACTCACAGCATATCGCGTCGGCGGAAAGTTAAGTTTAATTATAGCTGAACTAGAATAGATTTTGGTTTGTTGAATATGTAGCAATGAAAATTGTCACTATTCCCAAATATAAATCATTAAAATTGATGGCATTGCTCCCATGGTAGTTATGCGGAATCGATAGATATTTATTAAAATAATATATACAGGTATATACTTGTGAAATGGTGAATAAATTTTTTATACATTTGAAAAAAGGAAATAAAGTAAAGTAAAAAAACGTGAGCAAGGCGCGCACCGATGGATGGTACATGCGAGGTGTTCTTCGTTTATTTCCTATTTGTCAAACGAGAGTGAGGAAAGCGCATGACGATCTATGTGATCCTCTCTCGGGGGAATATCGTAGAAACTCATGTTGATTCCGTAAATGGTCAACGATATTCCGAAAGTAAGCAACAAACAACATACTCGTCTCCTGTTCGCCGAGCCCATCATTAACATTAGAAATGTCCTCACGAACGAATGCACGTAATCCATACGTTGTGTTCTTCTTTGCTATGACCGGTGGATTAATAGAAAAACTACCAGACAGTATTCGCATTCACGTGTAAACGCCATATCAGCATTTTAACCAGGTCCATTACCCATACTTAATCACAACTTCATTATCAAACGTTTTAGGTATTATTTTGAAAAAATATGTATGATATATTCATTGAATTTCAACTTGTTCAGTTCATTAATACCAGACAATTAACTCTGGCAATGAGAGAACTATAAATTTACAATGTTATTCTGATAAATAACAATAAATTTATACATAAAATTATCATGAGGACAAAAATGAAAAATATATATGAATAAACAATTATAGATTAATTTTTTTTTTCGTCGTGTTCAGACATTCATTTTAGAAATTAAATCAGTCATGAGTTTACGCAGTCACTATTTTGCAATATAAACGTTTAAGTATACAGGAGTCGCGTGATTAATAATATAACTATTATACAATTCGTTTATAAAAATAGCAAATGGATAAAAGTTCACTTAATTGTCGTTCGTATAACTCCACCTTGTATCATTGTACTGATATGATTTTTTCCAATCTGACATTTATCTATTGCATTTAAATATAAATTTTCATTAAAATAATTTATAAATAATTGAGACTTGTTATATTGAGGCACTAAACTTGACACAATGTTAAAGTCCTTTTTTACTTGTGCCGTGATGATCGCCATTGTTATAACTTTGTGAATATGGCAAATAAAATTTTACTCGAAGGAAATTTCCTAAATCTCTAAATGAACATACCAAATTGTAAATAATTTTTGAAGGCGATTCATATTCATTTGGAACAATACCATCCACAGTCGATTCAAAGAAACTAAATAACGGAAACCAAATTCTTGTTCTATTAGAGTCACGTTGCATCAGTGCTTGGTTGTTTGCCAACGTATGATAATAAAGAAATAATCTTGATGTTATATAAAATGCGACAAATACATCAATTGAATAGTGCTCATGAGCGGCGAGAATAAAAAATATCCCAAACATATTCAGCATCCAAGTGAATGTATGAAGAAAATAGAGTTGCCTCTGTGTATCTGAAATATTTTCATAGAATCGTCAGTAAAAAACGAAAAATAATAATTCAATAGAATTTTTATATCTTGATTAATTAATAAATTGAAACAGACAAATTATCAAAACAAAACTCACATTCAGTGATGAAGAAGTTGAGCATTGTCAACGCCACTGTGTGTCCACTAAACATATAATCGCCACAAGTTCTAACACCTTGAATTGACATTCCAGCACCTCTCCATATCACATAAGCCATTGATATTTTATTATAAAGTTCTCCATATGCAGTCCTCGCCCACGGATCATCTGGCGTTGGCCGTGGCTGACATTGAAGATGAGCTCCGGGGACCGACAACGATGTAATTAACATTGTCACACATCGCAATAAAAAAACTGTGCCTGATAATGCGAAGAATCTTCGAAGTAATATAAACCTGCAATTGTTCATCAATTCCATTAAAATGTTTTTATCGTCCATTCAAATATCTACTGATTATACAGTAATAGACTTACCTGTATTTGTGGAATATTAGAACAACTAGCCATATTGCAAATAATAATGTTCCTGTTACTTCGCACATATCAAATGCCCATGGTATGTGGGGAACATTGTCCAAAAATATATCGGGCAATGGCGGATATTTTTTCATATCAGGCACTCTATCATGAACAATAACCATGACAAATGCAGTTATCCATGTGACAATAAATAAGTATCCCAGGCTTATAAATGCTTTCCATATTTCAGGAGATAATTGTGACGCATGACCATCATCAGATACAGATGCTGAATAAAATTCGTGTTCAATTGAGCTCTCATTGTTTGAAGTAGCGCTCGGTAACTATAACAAAATAATAAACAATTATTGAGTATCGCGGTTAATATTTCATACACAGTATATAATCAAATGAAATATAGTGGAGTTAATTGAAGAAAATTCACTTACTTCATGTCGATGATGGGCGTAAAAAGTGGACGATGAAAATAAGTCAATTTGCCCAAGCTCAAATACAACACCCATATTTTCTTTTTGCAATTTTTTAATACTGATATATAGCCTCTTTATATCACCTAATTTCTCAATTTTCATACCCTGACTCTTCAAATCATCCTCTCTAATGGTTAACAATGCTTTCCCATCGATATCATGAGCTTTAAATTTACATACACAAGCACCATGGCCACATTCTTCCAACCATTTTATCACATCCTCATTAGTCCATTCAGCTATATTCTTTGGTAGCATCTTTGCCATTATATTATTATTGTAATATTCCACTATATTGATTCGTTCAATCTATGATGAAAGAAAAGAAGAAAAAAAACCAACATAAAAAATGAGTGACGCACACGAGTTAAGTATTATTCTTTCGTACAAACAATCACGACGAAGAACAAAGTGTAAATGACTTAGTGTGACATAAAATGTTTTTTGAAGAGTCTATAATGACTTAGTCATACCTTGTTTACAGCAGACCTTTAGAAGAATTGTATATACAAACACCTTGAGATATACAAAGTGCATCATTCCATTTTGAACAGACATTAAAAGCAAAGCAATTTTTTTTTCTTGTCTCAAACAAAAATCTGACTAAATGTATTAAATTATGTTCATATCTCAGTCGATACTGTATGCATTTACAATTCATCAATATTTACAAAAGAGACAAACAAAAATGATGAAAACTCCAAAAACAATTTGATACTATTAGACACTTTTGTGTCATTACTTCATCCGTCATAATTTTTACACAAAGACTCAGTAATAAATGAAATTATTTATTATCAACAGTTTATTTAATCTATTGGAAAATACTGAGGGCACACATTGTATTTTAGTTTCTATCACGTTGTTTAATTGTCTCAATCATCACAATCCAACAAAATTGAAGGTTAAAAAAAATTGCTACGTAGAGCGAGTGAATATGTTATTTGTTATTGATCAATGATTGCGATAGAGAAATACGATATTGTTTGCACTCAATCATATGTGTAGTGAGTGCTGTAGATGACGTTCATGATTACTAAATACGTTGAAATGTAATGTTGGAATGATTTCATGTGACGATGTGACAGTCGACATTTTTATTCTTATAATTAATCGCCAGGTGGCAGTAAAATCAAGCCACGCGTGTATGTTTTGACAAACTGCCGATGTCCAACAAACTACGCGCGAATTGTTTAAATACCTATGTACATGTCGCATTTATTATTATTCTTAAGACGAGTACTTACTATCCGCCAACTGGTAATATGAACTGTGCTGATATCACAAGTATTTTGTGTATATATCTCTCTATTGAATAGCGGACTTACTTTTCGTTACAGTTACAATTTTCATATATTTTCTGTTCATTGCATAACGATGTGGATTGAAACGTAGTTGAAGAAAAATATTTATTATATTTAAAAACATAAAATATGTTGTGTGTTAATAATTGCTGTCGTGCACTGTCAATGAATCAATGTCAAAAGTCAGATGTTTTTTGTTTAAGTCGAGTCGTAACAATGAATTTGAACGCGCCCAAAAGATATAAACACCAAAGTTCTTTGAAGGTATTTCGATTATGATATGTATGAATGTTGTTTAAAAACATATTGATATCGCATATATTTTGGTACTACAAATGGCTCAATATTTTTTTTTTTTTTTTTTTTTTTTTCATTATGATGTAGAAATCATATCAGACACTTGAATTGTCTGAGAATTGCGAAGATGAAGCATCGAGGTTGGCATTTGTACACCTTGCCAAACAGTATCGTCCTGACAGTGGATCTATCACCGCAGATTTAACAAAATTCACAGAGGTATTTTATTTGCAATCACATAAAATTTTAATATTTCATTTTTTTTTTACATGCCATTTATTCATATTGCAGATTGAAAATGCATACAGAACAATTCAACATGATAGAAATTCCAAAGACGAATATAATTGTAATAATCGTTTACCAAATGTCGAGGAATTTGATATAAAAGTGAGTAATGAATGGATCATTATCAAGTATATTAAATTTTATGACTTACATTTACTTTGTATACTTGCATGTTGTATATAAAGCACACTGCACCACAACATCAACATTTTCTCACTTATGACACGGGTATTGGAACATTGAGTGAAAGACAGCAACGTCACACGGTCCAAAGAGCAGAAAAAGCTTCCGAGAATGTGATGGAACACAGATGAGTCAAGCAACAGAACGAAATACTTTGGTGGGAATAGATAAGAGTAAAGCACGTGATATTAAAACAAGATATGGCATTGAGCGTTTAGCTGAGGATTTAATTCAAGAAGCAATGAACAAAGGAGAACTCAGTGACTTACCTGGAATGGGAAAACTATTAAAAAATCAATCGACTGCGCAAAATCCTTATGTAGATTTTGGTACTCATAAAATAAATGAAGTAAAATATTTTATTTATTCACCGTGTTTATTATTGATATATAGTAATTAAAATTCAAATTATTTTGCAGATATTGATTGATAATGGATTTACCCCAGAGTGGATTCAATTATCAAAGGAAATTAGACAAGAAGTACGAGATTTAGAGATTGTATTACGTATGGAACGTTATTATTTAGGTGTGATCCCGGTAATACAGGTAATACAAATAAATGAAAAAATTAATAAATACAACCTATTGGTGCCAATTTTACAAAAACAAATGGTGCAAATCAATTTGAATAATATTTCGAGAAAAATATTGGCGGAAGCACCGTCCACAAAATCCAAAAAAGATCCAAGAAAAACAAGTCAATCGAATAAAGTAATAAGTGACAATAACACTTTCAGCTTGCTCAGTGTCCTACTTTCTAGTTTTGAAAAGAAAAAAAGTTGACGCAACTCTCATATTTGTATAGAATCTATTTATAAGTTATACAAAATTATATTCAGCTTTAGATTCATCGTACCAAAATGTGGAACTTGCGTATAATAATTGATCAGTAATAAAAAATATATACATATGTCCAGTAGTTCAATTGGAATTTAATTATTCCATTTAAGTGTACCGTCGTCTTTTAATTTTATGCGGCCAGTTGCTAAATGCTGAAGAGCTTTGGGATACGCTCGGTGTTCTGCTGTTTTTACTCTCTCCTGCAGAGTATCGACAGTATCATTTGGAAAAACTTTAACAGCCTCCTGTTCAATTATTGCTCCTGAATCAATCTCCACCTAAGCAAAAAATATTGCGCTATTTTAAAAGACTCATCTTAATAGACAATGATACACAAAATTGGATTAAAACCAGATTATATTTACCTCAACAAAGTGAACAGTGCATCCAGAAACTCTCACGCCCATTTCCAGAGCATTTTTATGGGCATTAGCACCTTTGAATGATGGTAAAAGTGCTGGATGAATATTTAATAGAGCTCCTTTCCACTTTTTAACAAATTTCTCGGAGAGAATTCGCATAAATCCAGCGAGACACACAATTTCAATTCCTGCCTTTGTTAATTCAAAATCCATGGTGTCATCGAACAATTCTCTTGATGGATAATCCGTGTGTTTAATTACTTTAGTGGGAATACCAGCGCGTTCGGCTCTTTTTAATCCTTCAACATCAGCTTTATTTGATATAACAAGAACAATTTCAGCGCCAATTTGTTGCATTGGATCTTTTGTTGCGTCTATCAGTGCTTGAAGATTTGTTCCACTGCCAGAAATCAGCACACCAACTTTCTTCAATGGCTTTGCGAGATTTTCAACCAATGTTGGAACATACCGTCGCATTCTTTGGGCTAAAGCTTTTGAAAAGTTTTGTACATGTACTCTTGGATTAATTGAATCATGAATATTGACATGACCAATCACAATAGGATCTTCTTCTTTCAGCAAATTCATAACTTCAGTTTTATGTGTTGGTGAACAAATGATAATACCGCCAATACCACAATTAAATGTTCGCAACATTTCTGCCTGGTTTATTCCTCCAGCGGTTGCTAACCATCCGAATACGGGTAAGATATTCCACGACTCACCATCTAACGTAACACCCAATGTTTGTGGTAATACTCGCGGGATATTTTCCGTAAGTCCACCGCCAGTTATATGCGCAAAACCTTTTACAAGTCGCGATTTCAATGCTGGAATAACACCCTTTGTATAAATTCTCGTAGGTTCCAGCAATTCTTCACCAATTGTGTTTCCACTCAATGAAAATGGCGCAATATCTGTAAATGTCTTTTTTGCCAACTTCAAAATTTTCCTGACCAAACTGAAACCATTGCTGTGCACACCACTAGACGGTAATCCAATAACTAAATCGCCATTTTCAATTTCATTTGTTCGTGGAAGTAAATTAATTCTCTCAACGGCTCCAACTGCAAATCCAGCGAGATCATACTCGCCATCAGCATACATATCTGGCATTTCTGCAGTCTCACCGCCAATAAGTGAACATCCAGCCTGTTTACAACCTTCAACAACGCCAGAGACAACTTGAGTTGCCACATTTAAATTCAAACGTCCGCAAGCAAAGTAATCTAGGAAGAACAGGGGTTCTGCTCCATGGGCCAGGACATCATTCACACACATAGCAACCAGATCAATTCCTACTGAATTATGTTTGCCACATGCTATTGCTATTTTCAATTTTGTTCCGACTCCATCAGTACCCGATACTAAAATTGGATCCTTGTAACCCGCAGTCTTGGTATCGAAGAGTCCACCGAAGCCTCCAATGGATCCAACTACACCTGAGCGTGTTGTTGATGCAACTAATGGCTTGATGGTTGATACTAACGAATCCCCGGCTTCGATGTCAACTCCGCTACTTTTGTATGACAATTTTCCCGATTGCAGTATCGAGTTTGCAATTCCTTTGTGCGCAATGTCATGTCGAAATTGCTTTCCATCAAAATTGATATCACGTGCCGCCATTGTAGCTTTGGCCGCTGCCAATTCAAGCGATGGTGCCAGACACGTTGTGATAAGTACACGTCCTCCATTCGTTAATAATTCATTATTGTCAGAGCGGGCAGTACCGCTATGAAAAATATAATGATCTTTTTGTGATGCTATTTCAGCCACTCCTGTGATCACTTGGCCTTTTGATGAAGTTGCTGGATATCCACGTGATGCGAGAATAACGCCAGCTGCATAGCTGTCGGTATGCCAATCGATTTCTAATTTAGATAGAGTGCCCATACAACAAGCTTGAATAATCTCGAAAAGATCGGATTTTAATAATGGTAAAATTATTTGAGTTTCTGGATCACCAAATCGACAATTGAATTCAAGAACTTTTGGTCCATTTTTTGTTAGCATTAGACCTGCATATAGTACACCAACATACGGAATTTTATCTTTTTTTAAACCTATCACAGACGGTTCGAGAATTTTTTTCTTCACTATTTCATAAGTGGTGGCGTCAATTAAATGACATGGGCCATATGCACCCATTCCACCTGTGTTGGGTCCAAGATCACCATCAAAAATTCTCTTGTGATCTTGTGTAGGTGGCATTATTTTCACTGTTTCACCTTAAAAATAAAAATAAATTTATAAATTGAAATAAAATTGCATTTAACACAAAACAAATTTTATGTTCATACCGTCAGTGAATACAAGCATGGAAACTTCTTCGCCCTCCAAAAGTTCTTCAATAATTATTGTCTCTCCAGCAGTACCGAATTTTTTGTTTGTCAGCATTTCATCGATTGCTTGACAAGCCTCATTTTTGTTTGCTGCTACAACAACTCCTTTTCCTGCAGCCAACCCAGTAGCTTTCACCACAAGAGCTGGAAATGGAGAGTCATTTACAAATTTTTTTGCACGCTCAGCCGATGTAAAAGCTTGCCATTTAGCTGTGGGTATATTATGTCGATCCATAAATAATTTCGACCAATCTTTATCAGCTTCGATTTGAGCTCCAGCCTTTTGCGGGCCGAAACAATCAATAGCATTTTCTTTCAGTACATCAGCTAGGCCATTTGCAAGATATTCTTCTGGACCAACAACTACAAGGTTTACATTAACTTTCTTACACCAGTTCACTACGTTTTCATTATTTTTCACATTTAATTGTATCAAACTGACTTTGTCAAGTTCCGCTATGCCACAATTCCCGGGAGAAACATAAATTTTACTGACCTAAAAAAAATAGTATGAATAACAGAGATGAAAAAATATTATAGAAATAATCATTGCTTACTTTTAAAGATTGTGCAAGTTTCCAACAGATTGCATGTTCTCTTCCACCACCGCCAATAACTAAAACTGTCGCTCCAGACATTGCTGTAATAAATTATTAATAAATATAAATATCTGTATGAAGCATTAATTATGTACTTGTTATTCAGGAAAATTTGTTGAGATACAATATCCTGTTGAAAGCAACAGGTAATAATAACTCATGGGGTTCTACAAATATATGAGAATTGAAGATATGAAATATTGCAATTTTGTAGTAAATGTTTGTATGTCTTATAATACGATTGTCGAATTGAAAAGGCAGGTATAAAATATATAAACATATCATATTTTATAAATATATTGTACAGAGATATATCTAGATATTTTACCTTATCACGATCACCCAGATTATAAATCTTAGTATAATGCGAAGGGAAAAGAGGGATAGTACGAGTTGAAGATCAATTAACTACGTGACCCCAAAACATTAATCTTGCCACAATTGATATATATCATGAAACATGTATAATAAATCTTCAATGTCACAACTCATACATCATAGACCTCAATTAAATAAATGTGAAATGACACTATAATTCATTTACAAATAGTTTCTCAGTATTTGATATTCTGTAACGGTTTCCTCCACTATTAACCTATTAATTTCATTCACAGGAAAATATTTCCCAAAATTATTATGAGTATTTCAATAAAAACAATTCATCTAAAATTGTTTAATATACTGAAAATTAAGTTGTGATAAACAATTACAATATCAACAATCTCACTGTTATAACTTGTTGATTAATCAACAATATTGATGATCCCACGTGGTACACTTGCTCGTCAAGTATTTGATAGACGGTGACTCCAAAAATCGTTGTATTGATGCGGAGATCAAAGCCTGACATAAGACAAAATAACACACTGTCTTATTTATGTGCCCAGTGATATGTCAATGCGTTTTACAATTGATATTCTTATAAATTACATACACAAATATAATCGTTAGTAATTGATATACACGCGGGAAATGCAATATAAATTGGTGGATGCGACACGCCACTAATCAAAATAGAGCGTGTGTCTGTAACTACCAACCCAATCCCCAAGCTCAGTTGTGGTTGTTAACTTTGCGGGGGATAATATTTCAAAACTGTTGATATCAATGACATCGTTGACCCTGTGTATTAAATACTACTGCGATTAATACAAATAAATTTAATAGAAAAACAAGAAACATGATCTCGGGTAGGGTCATCAACGTCACATACTTTAGTCTTATCATTTATTCTGATGTTGAAACATTTCGATGTCTCGTCAATAAATGCAAGAGTTTACCCGCATGTTTGTTTCTCTTATCAATAACAATAATTTTATTTTTCTTTACTGATTCGATTATGGCAATAAAAAATATGTTTATAGATATTATTCGGATCCCATAGTCAATCAATGTATGTGACTTGAAATTATCAACTTGATATAAAAATTTCACTGTTTTTTGTTTGACATGTTGTTAGATTGAAAAAAAAATAATAGTATAAAGCTATATTGAAGTGAAAACCGTGTTTGACTTGGAATTGATCGAGTAACTCAATATCATGTTCAGATTGGGTTTCAAGCGGTTAAACCTGTGGAAAAAATGTCTGCTCTATCATGAAATTACATCTAAAACTGATCTCATCAATTTCCGTATTATATCCAAAGACAATCGCAGACCAACAAAAACGAAACACGATGTGGTTGACTTTGATTCTGCTGTACAATTTGATAAACTTAGAACCAAAGAGTGTTTAGAGCCTGCACTTCCTATTGATGTCTGTTACATTATTCTTCTCTCTTTCCAATAAACCCTTTTTTATATCTATAGATGAAGACAATAAATTCTTATATTTTAGCTGGAAAAATCAGCACCGAAATTGAAACATGTACGAGTATATCGATGGAATCCCGACATTCCACATAAATTACCCTGTATGCAAACATTTACAGTCAATCTCAATGAATGTGGTACAATGGTGTTGGATATATTAATAAAGATAAAATCTGAGCAAGATCCTACATTGGCCTTTCGGCGATCTTGTCGTGAGGGTATTTGCGGCAGCTGCTCATTGAATATCAATGGAGTCAATGGACTTGCGTGTATTACGTAAATATATATAAAATTATTACAATGATAGAAATGTATCATTATTTTTTTTTTTTTTTTCTCCACCGTCAGAAAAATCACTGCCGATATAAAACCATTAATTATTTATCCTCTGCCTCATGCATTTGTTATTCGCGATTTAATATCGGACATGACACACTTTCTTGATCAATATAAATTGATTGATCCACATTTGAAATATGAAAATAATGGTTCGATGGTAGGGACTAAACAATTATTACAGAGTCCGCGCGATCGTACAAAACTTGATGGCCTTTACGAGTGTATTTTGTGCGGATGTTGTACATTCGCGTGTCCACCGTATTGGTGGCTGGGCGAAAAGTATTTGGGACCAGCGGTACTTTTACAGGTGAATAAAAATATACAATTTTGAATGTGTTACCATTGATGGATTTAAATGTTTTAGGCATATCGATGGATAATTGACTCAAGAGATAGTGGAGAAAAAGAACGATTAGCCAAAATGAAAGATTTTTATTCGGTATTTCGTTGTCATACAATTTTTAATTGCACCAAAACGTGTCCGAAAGGACTGAATCCAGGTCGTGCAATCGCTCAAATTAAACGTCTGCTCGCGGGTCTTGCGGAAAAAGAACCACCAGATTTTCCACCTGACATGTTGAAGATCGATCCTGGCACAGGCAAACCGATAAAGGATGCCAATGAAAAAAACAAATAATTGGTCAATTTTTTTTATTATTAATTAAACTTGCATTAGTATTGATGAATGAAACAGTTAGACTGTTGATCAAAAGTAAATATTTATTAATTAATCATGAATTTTATGTGAAGCTAAGTGCTCATCACAAAGGATATGTTTTTTGTTTTAGTAAATTATACAATGAAAAAATAATACGACTAATATATATACTAATATTGTTGGCACATTCTTCAGCCTGCGATGTCAAAACTATCACAATCTTATAATTATAATCAATAGAGGTATGTTGATATGTAGCGTTTACACAATCGATTTTGTCAACATCTATCGATTGCGTACCGACATAAAAATGATATCAGTCAACGTTGCAAAATGAAAAAAAAAATGATAAACTTGAAAATAGATATTTTTAGTTTTGTTTTTTAATAAAGACGGTCAATTTGTACTGATTAAGTCTTTTTTCTCACGACAGGCACAATACCACAGTATGTCGATGTGATTTTTCTATTCCCTACGTGGTTTCTTCAATATTGGACCAGGTATTCCAAACACATGTATATTTTTTATTTCCTGATCAGCTACAACACGTTCAGGCGGTTGGAAATGCTCCACATTCTGTTCATTACTTGGTAATATATTTTCGTTGCATGTCAATAGTCTATCAACTGCACCTCTTATTCGACGCTCAGACAACCATTCGTGAAATATAATTTGTCTTATTGACTTTCGCTTAGACGGATCAACAGTCATCATTTGCTTCACCTGAAAATCAAATATTTAATGATTATTCCTGTAACAGTAAAGAATTATTATATATATGGCGCATTCTCCACTTTGCTAAATTCAACATTACCAAATCAATTGCACATTTTGAAATATTAGCAAATTGTCGTTTTTCAAAAGAGTATTCGCCCTTCATTATTTGCTCTTGAAGACTTTTCTTGTTGGAACCCTCCCAGAATGGCACACAACCACTGAGACACGTGTAAAGAATCACACCCAAACTCCAAATATCTACTAGATTGGTGTAAGCACCACGTCCACTTGTTTTAAGAATTTCGGGTGCTGCATACAGTGGAGTGCCACAAAATGTCTTCATCATTGTTCGAGCATCAACCAATTTAGACAGACCAAAGTCAGAAATTTTCACAAGAGGATACTCAGCATCCGATGCCAACAAAATATTTTCAGGCTAAAGAATTGATCGAATTAATAAATGTTTCAATGTGTCTTGTCAAATAATCTAATAGGAACAAAATAAGTAGGGGGTGGGTACCCACCATACCTTCAAATCGCGATGGGTAATTTTTTTGCTGTGAAGATAATTAACTCCTTGCACAAGTTGATAGAAAATGAACTTATTCTGTCCCTCCGTCAATCGTTGTGTACAAATACGATTATGTAAGTCTCCACCTTCCATGAATTGTAATACAATATAGAGCTGTGATGGTGTATTTACAATCTCCGCCATTTTAATGATAAAAGGCTGCAATGAAATTGATATAATTTTCTCCATTTTTTGAATAAATATTATATAAAATTTTTACAATTAAAACATACATTGTTCAATGCCTTTAAAATCATGACTTCATTCATAATCATATTATTGGAATTATGCAAGGGTTTATTAGCATCGACAATTGTTGTATCGTGTGTTATTATTGTTTTAATTGCATATGCTCTGTATTGCGTTTTTGAGTAAACCAGTTTAACTTCGCCGCAAGCGCCATTTCCTAAGTTTCTCAATAGAGCATATTTTTCACTTAATTCTGGTGGTAATCCACTTTTTGCATAAATATTGACGCTTAAGAATTTCCAAACTATACAATCAAATCAAAAATGCATATATGTGATAATATAATTCTCAATTATTCGATTGTATGTATATGAGAATATTATAACATATTTACTCGTTAATGAAGGTTTCGATAGTGCTATGACATCATCATGGTCTAATACTTGTCTGTTGCCTTTGCCCACTAATTTTCTATTTATGAAAGTTCCATTCTGACTATTATCATAAAGAAAAACTACTGCATCACGTTTTTTATTTATCTCTTCTCGAACAATGATAAAATGAACTTTACTGATAACTCTAAGGTGCTTATCGGAGATTGATGTGGAATTAAATTCAATATCACATTCATTACTTCTACCGGCTTTGTAACTGTCTTTGGACATTTCTGAAATAAAATATACAAATTATTAAGATAAGCAGATAGTTAATAAAAATTTGACGTTGTGTGATAAAATATTTTTACGTATTAGTGAAAATGATATGCCCCATTTTGAAGACTTTTGTGATGGAATCAATTGTCCCCAAATGCTATGAGATTGTGAATTAACATCTTGAGATTGGGATTGCGTCCAATTTTCACATGGTTGTGTGTCTGGCATTCCTTCGTCAACACAATCCATTTTTAATTACGTCTCGAAGCACTAGTATTATTAATTCATCAACTTTCATCAGGATCAATCAAATCTATCATTGAAGTTCACAAGTTCGATTTAATTATATACCTTTCAAGTTGTCACGTTTTATTTTTTTACATTAATAATTATTGCGCGCGGTGCCTGTTCATATCATTAATGATATGCACTGAATAAATCTGCGCAGTATAACATAAAATTCACAGAACACCACGAGGAACAGTGAAAACACGACACAATACAACGATGAACAGGTAAACACGCGCGCCGGTTTTTGTTATTAAGAGGCGTGTCGTATGAACGGACTCGCATGATGCATCGAATTTAGCAAAACAAAGGTACCAACAATTAAAAAGATTCAAGTTTACCATATGATCTGAAAATGAAGGTATCTGATTTATCTACTGATCATAAACCCATTTGATTTGACCACACGATTTTTTTTTAAAATACTATTTTACGTATATATCGGGAAAAAAAAAGAAAAAGTTGGCATATATATTGTATTCTAAATAGTTTGAAATGAAATAAATAACAAATCGAGAACAAAAACAGAGAGCAAACAAAAATAATTTAACTACAGAATTGGATTCCATTATTTCGTTTTGCTATGTGCATACATTTCCAGAAATTTTATTGACACAAGTTGCTGGATATATCACAAATTATGAATAATACTTATTTCATCATTGATTATTATTATTAAGTTGATCGCCAAAAAGCGCGCACTAAAGCAAGACTGAAAAATGTTTCGCGCTAACGGAAAGCATCTACTATTTTATTTAAATATATATTTATGTATGTACTCGATTAGAAAATAATCTATGCAGAAAGAAAATGAAAATAAATAAACAATACACGACATTTATTTCATTTGAATGTTGCATCTGAATATCGCGTGATGCTCGTTGCAACTATACAGATGACAGATATGTAAAAGAAAAAAAAAACAGAGTTCATGATTGGCCATGTAACTTTTCACAAAATACTGCTAATGTAAAGTTGTTATATTCTTAATGTTGTACTATTATTTGCAACATTCGTCTGGCACGAGGGGAGTAGAGATAATAACGCAGCCAAGATGTTAAAAATGTATTCTGTTTATGAGCATAACGAACCATCACTTTTCAATGAAATAAAAGTGATTGCAGATCAAAAACAGAGAAGCGAGATATCAATATTTAATTACAAACATTAGTTTTTGTTTTTTTGGCTCATCTTCGAATCAAACTCAACAAAAATTTGAGATTGTCGAGCTCATATATATATTGAGAGAAGTGCACACCACAAATCAAAATGAAAAATTGCATAAATAACAAATAAGGATTAAATAGATTGCGCGTATGTCATATCAGTGAGAATTGCATTTTATTATTCATAAAATTCAAAATAATTAAACACCACAGCTCAATCAATTAAAATTTGTGAAAAACGAATTTGCATAGGGTAGGGGGAGGGGGCGTATATGTGACTGAAAGCCAAATTTTATTGCTTTAATTATTTCGGAATTCTGCAAAAAGTATTAATTAAACAATGGGACCGTAAAAAAAAAAAATTGTAAGTATTTGAAATTTTTGACAATTTAATTGCATTTTTCTTTGTCCGTATTTGTCTTATCGGATCCGGAATATTTTTTTTTTTTTTTCGTTTCAATACAATTACGTATGGTATATATATATATATATATGACTCGCAGATTGTTGACGCTTATATTCACGGATTGCACATGTTACTCTCAGTATTATCAATCTTTTAAATTTATATCTCATTCTTTTCATTTTTCCTTCTCTACAGTTTTATTGATGTCTACTAAAACCTAGCTAAATTATTTATGTATTCTGTATAAGTATTCGTCCAATGAAAACGACATAATTCGGACCCCACTCGAAGAATTACTAAATCACACTAGGATTTTTTTTTGTTTTTTTTTTTCTTCCCCCACTAGAATTATATATGTTACAGCTATTCAATCTGAATGGTTTATTTTTGTTTCTGTAATTTTTTTTCCACTTCTCTTTTCATTTTATATTTTAATTCTATTTAACATTTAATGCTGTGGCTATCGTTGACTCGGTTTATTATCTCTTCATTTTTATGATTAATAATGCACGTCAATGGACGCCAAACCAATGGCGAAGAGCCAAATTTATTTCGCGTGTTATCATCACGCTCTTAATTCATCACAAGTAACATTCTGTCGTTTTTTTTTTTTTTTTTTCGTATAATTAAACCGCAAGCATACGAGTTGTAATGAACATATAATAATAAAAATGGGTATTTTGACTCGGTATTCGTGTGAAAAAAAACGGACAATTTGCTATAATTATCAGCAAATTGAAACAAAACCATATACATATATATACGTATATATATATATATATATATATATATATATATATATATATGTATATATATTTATTATATTAACAAGTCGACATTGTATCGAATAAAAAAAAAATTTGACTTGACTCGCATGACGCTTCATGGCGACTCTTCGATAGTGTAAAAGTACTTTCTTCCTTCAATAATTAACATTACATTAAATTAAAAATAGAAGAGTAGTATCGGACTCAATTCTCGCCCATTATACTCCGTAGCAATTATTGTTCATCTCTTTTTCGCTATTGTTTTTGTTTTTGTTTCCATTACAGAGAAACGCGAAGAGGACTGTTATATTGACCGATAAACATATCGATATTACAACGTCACTTGATTTTATAACGAGTACAAAGCAAAAAAATTTTTAATCCAATAATTAATCAATAGAATCCTCTTTCACGTAGGCCTGAGTAAAAGTGAATAATCACAACTAAAATACAATGACAAACATCGCTGGAAAGGAAAGAAAGAGTAAGAGAATGACAGGATGAAAAAATGAATTGACCATCACAGAGCCATTTCAATTGGTCATTTCTTTTAAGCAGAATATATATATAGATATATATACAAGATTGTCGTGCCAAAGGCGATTCGACAGCAAAACTGGTTCGATGGTAGTTGCGTGAAAAACCGTCAAAAACAAAATAAAAAGATAAATAGTCACAAGATAAATATCATGTGGCCAACGAGCATCTGGCGAAAATCATACGATGGTGGTATCATTGTTTTTCTTGCTCACTCTCCTTCTTACCCTTAGATGTTCACTAAAACGCGTTTTTATACCCTCGCATTTCAATTGGTGTATTTAGATTACCGTGAAACGATATACCATATTGATATTACTAATTATATTTTATTATAAATTAATTAAAGAGCTCTTAACCGTATGTGTTTATGTGGTTTTGTTTTTCTTTAATAATTATAGTAGTTATAGTAATAGTAGTAGTAGTTGTAGTAGTAGTAGAAGTAGTAATAGTATGTACGATAGCTTTTTTTTTGTAGTAGCTTACTCATTCGGCCATTCACGCCGATGTAGATGCGCACTCTTTCTTTCTCTCTCCTTCACCTCACCCTCTCTAATCTCCCTCTTTCTTTCGCTCGATCGTACTCTCGTCTCTCATATTTTTGTAATTTTTTTCTCGTATCTTTTTTACTTTTTCGTTTGCTTCATGAAAATTTCGACGGAAAAAAAAAACATTCGAAAATTCGGTGACTAGCGACATTCCCAAATCTTCACCGTCTGATCAACACTACCAGTTACCACATAAGGGTGACTTTTATGAAAATCTGCAAACATGAAACACAATTTGTCATCATCATCTCTTACAATTTATTTTTGCGTATGCATGCATATATGTATGTATGCATGTATCTATTATTTTCAATTGTATAAATAAGTAAAATAAACTGACCGACAGAGGTGCAAAAGTGAACATGAGCCTCGAGCGTTTTCATTGCCCGTTTGTTGCGTGTGTCCCAAACTCGCATTGTTTTATCATCGGATACACTGACAATAAATTTACCACCAGGATGGAAGACAATACCGCGTATCCAATTGTCATGACCGTGAAGAGTGAAAAGACAAACTCCTGCGCCAACATCCCACACACGAATTGATTTGTCTCGGGATCCCGATGCAAGAAATGGACCCTCGTGGGCGCCCTTATTATCAGCACCCGCGGCAGCATTTATCGACGCCCTCGCACTTTCTGGTGCCCATGCGATACATTCAACCACGTGATCGTGATCTCTCAGCTCAACCTGCACACAATTGATCAAATTAAGTGTTTAAACTTTGTAATGTTGCCGACAGTAAGGGTATCGTGAAAACAAACAAACGTATATG
Organism: Galerucella tenella; assembly: GCA_910591685.1. Taxonomy (NCBI): domain Eukaryota; kingdom Metazoa; phylum Arthropoda; class Insecta; order Coleoptera; family Chrysomelidae; genus Galerucella; species Galerucella tenella. The sequence continues at coordinate 22,059 of CAJUYH010002392.1, forward strand.
GCTTTTCATGACTTACTTTGGTCTCCTTGGTAGCCATATGCCAAACGCGCACGGTCTGATCATTGGAGCAACTGGCAATAAGTTCCCCGCACGGACTCACCCTCGCCATTCTCACCCATTCTCTGTGTCCAGTTAATGTTTTCACACAATATCCCGTGGCAACTTCCCATATTTTAATGGTTTTATCTCGCGATGCGCTCACAACAAAATCACCTTGTGGCACAAACGAAACTGAATTAACATTGTGATCGTGGCCATGCATAGTTTTTACGCATGCAAATGACTGGTGAAAGTCCCAGAGTTTGATTGACATATCAGCGCTACAGGACACGAGCAATTTTCCTGAGGCATCGAATGCCACATCTTGCACGGTATCTGTGTGACCTTTCATGGTACGTTCGAATTCTCCACTTTCAAAATCCCATACCTTTTATCAAATTCATATTATGAAAAAATGTTATGACACAATTTTAATAATATATTCTCGTTTTTATAGTTAAAATTATTGCTTACTTTAATCGTTGCATCTTCACTCGCGGACACAATGAGACTGAAAACTGGATGAAAAATTACTCTATTGATTGGCGCCCGATGACCAGTTAGACAATGTTTTTCTGGCGGCCTGGGAATCCATTCTGTTGATGACCGTTTACCACGCGTTGGTGCACCCTCAATAAATTCTTTTTCAGCTTCGGATAATTTGGACTCCAATTCCATAACCTACAATTGTTACATTTATATGAAATAAAAATAAAAACATGATGCCTATTCAATTAATTTATTTACAATGGGGAGAGAGAAACAATGCGCCATACTTTTTTCTGTAGTCGTATAACGGAGGTCCATTTTTTTTCCAAGAGACCACCGTATTTGCGCTCGACCTCACCTGGCATATCGGCTTCCTTCTTGAACGCTTCCAGAGCATCTTGGTAGCCGTTGGTACTGAGATAATCTGCAATCGCCTTATTTCTGAAATAGTTAAAAGCACATTTAATCAATATGCTATAGTTATTCAGTAAATATATGATAAGCATGTGCATTGTAGCAGATTAAGAGGCAGGAATGTATCAACAGGGAGCAAAAGGAAATAAACATCGAGGATGCAGAGAGGTAGTCTGAGAGAGGTGAAACCGTTCGAATGACGACATAGCCTGAGATACTGCTCGAGTATGAATAAATAAAAAAAAACTTGAGCAATGTCACGGGAGTGACATGGACTCTATACGATTCTACCTAATATGTTAATGACATTCCTCTCCCACGCGCACACATATACATACAATTAGCAAAAACATTCACCGTATATGTTTATTCTATTCTTTATTCATTCTCGCGTGAATTTTCTGATGGCAACTTTGTCCATAGCATTTGTTTTTTTATTTTTTATTGTCGTCTATGTGATTGCTTTGTCCTCGATACACATATATGAGCTTCAACTGAGAATGATTTGCACCATGTAAAAGACCACACGGCAAATAGAATGTATTCATTTAAATCTACAGACAAACCTGAATCTTTTATATTGCAAGTTGGGATTTGTATTTGCGTGTGGAAAGTATGAGTTTGACGATGATCAAAATCACAGAAATGGAGGCAAATAATGGAAATTATTCCTTTATTTTCACGATTTTTATTATCAAAATAGTAGTATTTCCTCTCGTTTTTCATTAACGTGAGTATTTGTCTTCATCAGATATGTATATTAGACGATTAACTATAAAATGAATTTGCATATTTTCCTTTAATTTTTTAATCAGCAGCAAATGATATATCGTCGAATTTTAAACACGAAAGATATATTATGAGAGAATTATAGCAGTACAATGCACCTGATTTTGTATTGCACTTTCATCACGGGCGTGGTAAATCTATTCTTGAGATTGCGGGGGTGTAGATTGTGCTCTTTCACGGCAGATAACCAGAAGGAAGTTTGGAGTGCGAGGGAATGAAAGGGATAGAACCAAAGATGAATGAGGGACAGAGCGGGAGAGCGAGAAAGTCGAACAAACTCGCAGGGTGAAAGGCACCAAACACCTCTTGCCTCACTCGATAAAATTCATTGTGAGTTATAGTTCAGGGAACTCCTCTATATGCCGGTATATATACAAAAGAGAAACGTTAATCTCATGACCTAAACCATCATACTAGAGATATTCTAATACGATTGAAATTCTATTACGTCTTTATATTTAGCTACAACCATCTTAATTGATTCGCGATACAATGCTGCAGAGAAATTCAACAATGATGCTTTTCAACAATGATCCAAACACATTTTTTTCCTATTTACATACACGCTCTCTGTGAGATTCAATGAGCATTGAAATAATAAGAAAGATGCAATTATTTATATTAAATTTTGTATTCACAATCCGGTTTTGCTACGCTGGGTTCGTAGATGAATATTATTTAGTGGTGTTCGAAGCGACCATGACGTCATCCGATGACTCTGTTCAGCAGGTGTACATATGGTTGAGGCGCGCACGTTCGGTTAAAGTCAAGCATGAGTTGAGAGCAGAGGAGAAAACAAAAAGGAAAAAGTAACGACGCCGCGGGGACCCCATTGATCAATGTGCACGATTCTCCTTCTCTTCATGTTTCATCGTCCTCGTTCTCTGTATTCTCTTCTTTTTCCCCGACATTCCCTTCACTTTTCTCCACGTCTCTATCGTTTCTTCTCTTGCTCATACCGTCTCAATACATTCTTCTCTTTTTCTCTATTATTTCACTGTGTGGCGCATTGATTCTGTCTCGCTCTCTTCCTTGCACATAACTAGTTTCATATATCGATTGTACGTAGAGCGCGTGCTCAACAACGAAGACACCCTCACAGTTGTGACCGGCGCAGTACAACCCTCAACGATCCGTGACTAAGCGCCAACCATATAGGAAGCGCTTAAAATTCCTCACTAACAACGCAAAAATGTTCAATCGATAGCTATCTTGGTACTGGATGTTGTTTCTTCCTCAATAATAAATGTGGGATATTTAATAAATATGACTATACATGTCAGTTTATTTTCTCGATAGGTTTCTCAAGGTTATCCTTACTAGAAAGAGTTAATGAAAAAAGGAGAGAGAGGGAGAGAGAGAGATGAATCTTTGCGGTGAGGAATCAAGACTATTATGTTAACTTGATGACATTGTACAATTTGCAAGTCGCAATAATTATTCAACTCACAACTCCTCCCTCTGCCGTTGTGACAACACCATTTTCATGATCTTTGTTGTAATTCCCGGCTTATTCCACGGCGACGATATTTCGTTCCTATTTTTGTTTGTCAGCAAGACCAGACACCCTCCAAGTCGGCTTGCTTTTTTAATAGATCGCCATCAGCATCACCTGTAAAATGAGACGACGTTTCAATGTATACTTTATCGGAGTAATTGTCAGGATTTAACGTAAAATTGGTAACTTGAGTTATGATATGTAAATTGATATTATCGAACGAGGGTGAAACAAGTTGTGAATGTTTTGAGGAAATGCAGTTTGTTCGCGTTTGCGAGGACCTGTGTTTAAAGGACCTTGACAATCGACGTCAAGAGAGACAGAGAGAGAGAAACACGTTGAAAGAGGGGCGTCGCAGAGTCGGGACGGTTTTACCATGATGCGTGTGCCATAGAATCGATATTCGCCAACGCCACCGTCACCGTCACCACCATTACCACTATCTATTTAGACCGGCCGGCTTTACTACCGTCTGTGTATTTTGTGCCGCTTTAAATATCCCTTAAATATAAACTTAGACTTGCCTGATAATATTCCGAGTGTAGAACAATACCTTCAGGCCCCCAAAGACATTCAAAATTTTATTTCTTTGTGTTTTGCATAACATACTTTGAAGTAGATGAATGAAATGTCATGGTACTCGGTTTGACCTCGAATATTATTAATGAGTAAAATGGCAATTTTCTATTAATAATTTTTTTTTTAATGCTTCATTGCACATTTATTGCCCAAAATTGTCACAACACTCATTTTATATGGCATGACATAAAACTGAAAAGTACTCTTTGTAGAATTAATTTCGACCGTTAAATCTGGACTTAAGATGAAGTGAGAAAAAACAAAATAATGATTCATTATCGCATGAGAAATCATTGGTAGGATGTGGTTAATGAATCCCTGAGATCTCATGACCTCAAGGGTATATAGATACATACATACATACATACACACACACACACACACACACACATACATGCATATACGTATAAGCAAGCATGTACACGTGTATATATATAATACGTGAATTGCGAAATTGCACGTAATAATGTGTGCATATTCATTGTACAAGGGGTGTAAGCATTTATCAAAGATTGGAATGGTGTAGAGGATAACAAAGTTACCATTAATAGCTTCGAAACTATTGGTGAAGTTTATAACACTGTTTACAATTGTTATTTCGATTAGAAGAGTATAAGATAATGATTGAATGATAAGAATATAAAATTATTCATGGAGATATATTTAATACTATTTTAATGGCACTGTGGGAGGTCGTCGGCATCCAACACAGTTTATATGATAATACAGAACAGCTGATGTTCAGTATGTACATGTATATGTTTTTACCTTCGATTACACACGCTGTCAACAGACATACATCGAGAAATGTTCAACATAAAATGAATGAGTGTAAATAAAAAAAAACAGACGGGAGAGGCAGAGGACGACGAATGAGAAAAAAAAAATGAAAACTTGGACGCTCAAGTGTATGTTGTCGATAACACACACGATGAATGTATGAAGTGTGACTAAGGTGAACTTGGTAAGTGGTAGGACAATTTAAAATGATTCTTATATATGTTGAGATTAAATTGGAAACGTCAATGACAGCCTCGATACAGATGAAGGGTCGGTGGTTTGCGATACTCTGTCGTAGTGATCGGTGCTGTGTATACCACGCAAGCGGTCATTCGCAAAAAAATCAATTGCCTTCGTGTGCAACGTGTAAAGACTGTCTCAATTCATGATGAATATGAAAATAATGTTGATGACGATAGATTGAAATTGATGTATTGATTGAGATTGATAGTTGCCAACATGATGACATGTAAATTAAAGAGATTTGAGATATCGGAAGCTGAAAAAGCATCGGTCGAATGTGAGAGTTGAGCGCGACAACCGTTTGTTGTAAATCGCGCACGGCCATTTTGCTCCGGAGCCGTCACGTCTGGCTGAGAAAATTGTGTGGCATTTATAATTTTCACAAGACATTTTGGCAATAACAAAATAATTATATGGATATTATGGGTGTGCACTTACGTTTTGAATAGGCGCAACAGCTACCGGGAGATCCTTCTTGATTGTTTTTTTCAAAAAACAATTGGCAATTGATAACCGGAACGAGAATACACAACCACCGTGAACGAACCCTTCGAGATCACTTCTGCGATCAAACTGAAGTGAAATATACTCCACGAGGTGGCGCGTTTTCTCTTTACTTAACGCACGCGCATTCGTATTTTGTGAAAGAGAAAATTTTTTTCTTCCGTCATTGTCGCCGCGCCATGTGATATAAAATGGACGATTATGCTCTAGTGGAAAAGCTCTTTTACTACTTTCTGGGGGATTTTTCATCGGTCTGGCTTTACGGCTTGTACTTGGTTGTTGCTTGTTCACTAATTTTCACAGGCCCGCGAACATTATGACAATTATCACGCTATTCATCAACATCCTTCAGAGTTGACTGCAATTTTGAATTGTGTAAAATATTCATCTGGAATTATGAAATACTGATAAGAATTATTTGTCGTTATGATATAACCTGTACACATTCAATTACTCGAGTATATTCAATATTTTTGTTTGTATTTTTAGTTGAAGTATAACTTTGATGGCTTTTCCACAATCAAATTCACGAGGTAATTTTTTTTGTATTAAATTTGTTATAATATATATATATATATATATATATGTATATATTTTCATTTCCATTTTTCAATAACGTTTTTATGGATATTTTAGAACTGCAAAATAGAAAAATATTAGAGGAATTGCAACTGAAAAAACAAATGCTTTTAAAGCAAGGTGTTGCACCAACTCTTGGAACACCACTGAATGCACCACCAACATCTTCAGCTTCAAATATAGTATGTCTGAAGTATTATTGGATGATTGTATATTTGATATTGACAATTTTTGTATTTTTCTGTTTGTCAATTAGCCACCTCCATCTACAAACGATGGAGTGACAATGAGTGCTTCTCAACGTGCAGCTTTACACAATGCTCATGCAGCATCGTTTGGTTATTTTGTAACTCAAGACTCATCATTTGGCAATCTTATATTGCCAGTATTGCCGCGATTCGATACCAAATAGCATTCCTATAAAATAATCTCACTTACTGGGTCAAAATTATTAACAACAATAGCAACATAAATAGATGAAAATAAATACGTTTACAATTTTATAAATATGGCGAGTATGCGAATGAAAGAGTTGGAACAATATTTGCAGCAATTGGATGGATTTGAGAAGCCAAAAATTTTATTGGAGCAATATCCAACTAGCGCTCATATAGGCGCACACATTTTATACACTGCACAAACACAATTTGACGATATAGAGAATTGTGCAGTTGCGGATTTGGGAGCAGGATGTGGTGTTTTATCATTGGGTGCACGAATGCTAGATGCTTGTTATGTTGTGGGTTTTGAAATTGATTCAGATGCACTCGAAATATTATCTAGAAATTGTGAAGATATCGAATTACCAGTGGAGACAGTACAATGTGACGTTCTCCAGTTCTTACCAGGTAAATTGTAATTTATTCAAGCATTTTATATGAATTAATTGTGGTAAAAAAAAAAAATTACATTCAATGATTATAAAAATAATTTTAGGTAAATTTGAAAAATTATTTGATACAGTGATAATGAATCCACCTTTTGGCACAAAACATAATACAGGTATTGATATGAAATTTCTTGAAATTGCCACAAAATTATCAACAAGAACAGTATATTCGTTACATAAAACATCCACGCGAAATCACGTATTAAAAAGAGGTCGACAACTTGGTGCAGAGGGAACGGTTGTTGCTGAATTAAGGTATGATCTACCTCAGGTATATAAATTCCATAAAAAAGCCTCAGTCGATATACAAGTGGATTTTATACGATTCTCATTGGACAATTAAGTCGCAACTATTCGAATTTAATTCCTTGAGCGAGGGGAAGTTCATTTCCATAATTAATTGTCACAGTGGAACGTCGCATATAATGTTTCCATGCGTCGCTTCCGCTTTCGCGACCGCCACCTGTGGCTTTTTCACCACCAAATGCGCCGCCTATTTCTGCGCCACTTGTGCCAATGTTTACATTTACAATTCCACAATCAGACCCATGTGGGCCAATCCACTAAGAGAATAAGAAGAGAGAAAAATTATTCACGCAATCAAATTGATGAACCACTTCGAAAATGAAAAATTCATGGCTGTAATAAAACAATTTACCTGAAATATATTTGAAAGATTTTTAGTGAAGAGACAGCTACTTAAACCCTGTTCAACACTATTGTTTTGTGCGATGGCATCTTGGATTGAATTTGACTCGAGAATGTAAACAATTGGTGCAAATGTTTCATGTTGAATAACTTCATTATCACGGGATAATCCTGAAATAATTGTGGGTTCAACATAAAATCCTGGACGATCTATTTGTTCGCCACCAAATTCAATTTTACCACCATTGGCGACTGCTTTTGCCACTGTTGTCTGAAAAATAAATTGTCAGTGAATGATAAATCAGGTGTAGATTGCATTAGAATGAATGTTGTATTAATAATGTTATATTGAAAAATGAGAGAGTGGTTATTGTCTACAGTATAATAATAAAAACTTTTTGACCTTGAATGCATCGACTGCTTGTTGATTATGTAATGGTCCATACAATGTTGAATCGTCAAGTGGATCCCCAATTCTCGCCAAAATACTTTTGAATGCAGTGCAGAGTCTGCTTACAAAATCATTTTTTATTTTCGTATCCAGAATGAGACGTCTTGTGGTAGTACATCTCTGGCCGGCTGTTCCCACACAAGAAAAGACCGCTGCTCTGATTGCCATTTCCAAATCCGCATCGCTTGCCACTTTTTATTCGGAAAATATTTAAAAAAAAATGTACAATCGTAACTGTATATGCATTTCGTGATAGATTAGTTTACACTTACCAATAAACGCATTATTGCCGCCTAATTCTAAAAGCGATTTTCCAAATCTCTCTTGAACTTTCAAAGCCACCTCACGACCAACTGTGGTACTACCGGTAAATGATACCAACGGCAAACGTTTGTCATTTACTAAAACATCACCAACATCAGCACCACCAGTCACCAATGATGCAATTGATCCTGGGATACCATTGCGTTCCAGAACATTAGCTATAATTCTCGTGGTTGCAATAGAAACTAGTGGCGTTGTGGGTGAACCCTTCCAGAGAACAGCATCACCACAGATCATGGCAATAGCACTGTTCCATCCATAAACCTGATAATAAAATGTTATGATAATAATGTTATCGCGATGTTGAAATGATGATAAAATTACGATGAAGACTTACAGCTACAGGGAAATTGAATGCTGAGATGACACCAATTACACCAAGAGGATTCCATTTTTCCAATAGTGCGTGATCTTTTCTTTCTGATGGGAAAATACTTCCCGGTAACATTCTTGACAATCCAACGGCGTAGTCACAAATATCTATGTATTCTTGCACTTCACCAATTCCCTCGGCCAAAATTTTTCCCATTTCCAACGACACCAATTGCCCCAAGGGTATCAAATTTTTTCTCAACTCTTCACCAATTTGTCGAACAATTTCACCGCGAGCTGGTGCAGGTAATAATGCCCATTGTGGCCACGCTCGGCGTGCTTCGGTGACGGCATTGATAGCTTCTTGTGGTGTTGATTCGCGCACATGGGCTATCACTTTTCCACTTGCTGGCGAAATAGACTCAATCACCTGTGCAATGAAAATAATTTTTTTTTCCATATTATAATGATATGAAAAAAATAATTGTACCTTTCCAGATCCGCCCCATCTACCATCAAATAACCCAGGATTCTCTTGAGTCAACCCTAAATGTTTGAGAAAATTGTATTTCGAGTCGGTAACCAGTGTACGTGATATTTGCTGCGACATCGTAATTTTGTAAAAACATTGACGCAGCATCGTATGAAGCTGTCGACTAAGTGAAACCTCTTTTTTTTTCCACTTAAATCTTGCCCTGTCAGGTTATCAGTTGACACTCGTTATCGTACAGAGCAATAACTTATCACACAGTATTGGATAACAATAGTTTTGATTGAAATAATATAAAAGACAAGAAATATTTTTTTACAATAAAAAAGGATGTATATTTTTTAACAATCAAATAAACAGACATTGTAATAAGATTACGGCAGTGTCGTGAATTAAGTGACTCTGAAATCTTGTGCATTCGTGTCTGGTTGCATTTTTCACATAATCACAGAGTGAACAAAAAACAAGAAATTCAATTTTTTCTTATTAACAATATTATTCCTTGAATTAGTACGGATTTTTAACCGGGTCTGCACATTTGATAACATCGCAAGTCGGATACGAGCCGTAGAACCGACCGTGTCAATGTTGGTTGATCCTAAATTTGGAAAATAAAATAAAAGATTATTTTGAAATCAGATTAATAAGTCATTGTTGAGTACGATTATGTTGACGTTTTATGATACGATATTTACAGTAGATCTATCGAAGTGTGTAAGTAGAGTACCCCGTTGTACATCATCTAAACCTTCACAACCGGCCAAAAATGTCGGCAAGAAATTTGTGAAAAACCAGCCAATATTTACAGATGCGAGATTGTGAACTGCGACAGCGATTTCATCCGCTAACAAATTGTGCGATCTGCAAAAGAATTAACAATAATATTGCATGTGTGATATCAATTAATATACAGTAATAACAATGCTGATTCTTTACCGCTGAATTAACACAGTAAAGAGCGCCATCAAAAAGCGATCAAGTAAATGGGACTTGAAGAGCGACCTCTGATACAGTCGCCAGCGTGTATTCAATTGTTCTAAACTCTGAAGACTCTGACGGAAAATATTTACATCAGGTTGTAAAAGTGCCTGACCAAATGCTTCCAAAATTACCACAAGTTCTTCTTTATGTTCCACGGGCTCGTCACCATCCGGATGACCAAAAGTTCGAAGAATTGATGTATTATAAAAATATTGCCATCGATGATTGAGAATACTGAAATTTATTACACACAGAAGCCCCCATAAAATAAACATATTATAATACATGACACGAGCATATAAAAAATGGTCTTTCATTTTTTCATTACCTGTGAAATAGTCGAAGTAGAACTAAAGTCGTGTCGGGATGTGAATTTAAATCGCGGCCAACGGCAGGCCAAACTTGGCCCAAACACAAAGCAGTAATTGAAGGAACGAAAATCTTAAACGCACTGCTTGGTGCGGAAACAACGAGGATCAATATCTCCAATAATTGATCTAATGCCGGTCCAGCTGTGATATTTTCACTAGTATATATGTGTAACATTCCTTGAACCGCATTTTGCGTAAATTCAGCGCCAAGTTGTTGTTGAAGAACCATAAACGTTGCATTGAGAAAGCTCATGAGTGCTTCACATGTGTTCTGCGATCTAATGAGATGAGGAAGTAATTCCAATACGCGATTAATTGTTACCTCTAGACATTGATGGAGTAATTTTTTCACTGTAGTCGAGGATGAACAACAATCTTCTAACAATTGTTTCAATGTTATTACCGTTGTAGATACAATCATTTCCGACGGTATGGCTTCTCCTTGGTGTCCCAATGGTTGTGATATTGTTGTTATTAATGTTGTCATAAGTTTTTGTCTGATAGCACTATCTCCAGTAGCCAATACAATTCCATTGATTAATGCTCTTCTAAGTACTTGGACAGTATCGGGTTTCAGGTACGGATAACTACTGACACAGAGTAAATCTCTAAACGTTGACTGTTCCCAAAGATTAGGCCGAAGAATAGCAGTGATGCTCTGTAATAAATGTACTGCTGAGTGAATTAAATTTGTAGGTGGTGGACCTTCACACGATTCAGAATAATTCACAGTCCAAATACATGTTTGAATGCATCTCTGGCATAAATTTTCCTTCATTTTGTCGGGTTTTTTCACTATCCAATGACACCAGGCTTTCATGGATGCTAAAAGTTGTGAATGCACTTCAATTAGATCTTGATTAATGGCTGAAGGTTGAATTTGAGCTCGATAAAGTTGATTATCTCTAGCAAAGGCACATGCGTCGAGCGTTTGAAAAATTAATTCTTCAGCCAATGATTCATTTATATCTGGTTGATTGCCTACAAAGAGTCCATACAGTCTTGCTAATGCTTGTGTTGTTGACGCGAGATCTCGCAGATGTGCGTGAACATTTGCAGCTTCCGCGTCATTTAATAGTATTACTTGCTCTCTTATTACTGTTGCACCCAACTCTCCATACACCATCAGATCCTCGCGCCACGAACGATACAAAAGTGTAAAAATTGGTATCGGCGAGATATCAGCAACCTTAGCCAAACATTCGATGTTGCATCGTAAAAAATGTTGCCATTCCGTCTCGTCATTTTCATCCAAAGTTTCAGTATCCATGTCTTTCAATGCCCTTGCATTCAGCTTAAAACTAATTTTTTGTAATACTCTCTCAGATAATGCCACTGCTACATTGGCATATCTCGGTTGTGCACTCTCCAATAGAACATTCCATATTTCGAGACATCTTAAATATGAATTAGTCGTGGAACATTGTTGAAATGTATGATGATACAATACCTCCAAAAAAATGTTTACTGGAAATTTCGGACACGATTCCACTCGTTTCAAATGATTCGTCACAAATAATTGTAAAAATTCCGTTGTTTTTTCCATGTAACTGTGAAAGATACAATTTTTTTGTTTGACTAAAGTTTGGGGAATGAATGTGAATCAATTTGAAACGGAATAATAAAAAAAAAAAAGATGATAAGTCAATAATTATATTGAACAATTATTTTAATTCACTTTACCTCTCATCAATTGTGTCCAGTCGCTCCATTATTTGAAATAATGCCACGCCATTATTGAATATTTGCAAAAGCAACGTATCTGTAACACTTGGAGAACATGGTCTGTATAATAATTCATTTATTGTCGTCATTGCTTGCACAACCATTTCAATTTGTCTACCATTCTGTAAAGATAATTTTCACAATACACATTTAATTCAAATGTTGATTATTTCAAATAAAAGTTAGTGAAAAAAATAAATATTACCATTGAATCATGGTATTTGGCACATGTGAATATGGCATCGAGAAGACTCACAGAGATATGATCAGTTGGTACTATCCAACTGAATAAATGTGCAAGTACTTCCAATGTAGCGATGCACACATCGCTACTCCCAATGGCTAAATCTTCAACATCTAAAACTGCACGAGCGGGCGGTAAACCTTGTCCGCCAGTTGGTGATGGCGGTGGTGTCACTGTACCTGATCTATTTTGTGCTTTTGTCGTTTCACATAGAAGTGCTAAAAAAAATAACAAAACTTTCGGAATAATTACTAATCAACTTTTTTCAATTGATTTAAATACCTGTCAATGCATCGAGTGTTACAGAAACTTGAGCACTCAATAGTCTTAACAATTCAGTCTTTCTTTGAATAGACAGGTCCTCTCGCGGTGTCGCAAGCTCTTCCGACGCTGTTCTTAAATAAACAAGTCCCAGTAGACGTGTTTGTTTATGTCCTAATAACTGTATAATTTCATTATAATAATTGAAATAGAGATTAATTGAATGGATAAATGATGAATTGTTGACAAACTTGTAAAATATTGGAGAAGAAATCTGGATAAAAGTGTGGCCAGTCATTTTTGGCAATGTCGACAACCAATTTAACCACTTTATTCCGAACAAACGGGGCTACATTGCGTTCAAGTGATAACGTATAAAGGGTTGATCTGATAAGTGCTCTATCTTCCCATAATAAAATCGGCCATCTTCTACTAATGGTAGTCTGATAGAATGAAACAAAATGTTTTACAACAGTACTTGGCGAATATGTTTATTTGATATAAGTAATAAACATGAGGACAATGATAAATCTTACCTCAAGTGTTGACAATGCAAACATACTGACATAATGATTATTGGTGGAGGATAAAAAATGTAGACACGGTCTCCATGAATTAATTTGAGCTGTGAATTCGTGAAAGCTTTGCTCTATCGTTCGTATCCGTTCGTTAGTGGCGCCCACGGAAAAACATTCGGTCATTAAATATTCCAGTCTTTGCAGTGCCGCTGCATCATCGTCCTGAAAGAATACTCATTGATGAACAATGACGTTTTTACTCGAATATTAATACGATAATGATTGGTGTCTGTCAGACTAGTGTAATATTCAAATTCATACATTTCAATGAATACATATATATTTACTTTTTATTTTAATAATAATAGTTACATGTGTAATAAAATGTTTTACCATGTTATCTGATTTTAACAGCTATTCTATATGGACAATAATGCAAATAAATACATAAAAATAGAACGAGGTTAGAGTTATTCTGTGATTTTTGGCAGATGTCAAATGTGAAACACGATTCCATATATAGTCGTCCCTGCGGAAAAGAGAGACCTTCGGCAATCATCGGTATGATTCCCCTTCCATTATATATTTTTTCGATTCAACCAATCCCGAATGACAAATTGCCAACCACAGTGAACGATTTCGCCGCGAAAAAATAGTCCATTATTTTTATCTCATGATTTTTTTTCAACTCAACATTATTTATCCATCATTATGATATCTATCCTTGTATTTTAATGAACACAAGAGGTTGTGAGTTGTGAAAAATGTGTTTTAAATAGAAAATTGACTTTTAATAAATAAAAATCTGTATACTGTTGGTATTAAAATTCTCCCAGGTATAATGGAAAGTGCAAGTATTTATGTAGGTGTCAATAAAAAATGGATAATACAATGTGTCAACAACTTTGTTATTTGCCTCAATAATTGAATTCTATTTTTGAATAATCGCGCGCGCGTAAAGATACACTATATAGGCCCGAAATGAGCGAGCATGATACGTGGGGAGAGGAGAAAACCGAAGTTACTCGAGGCTCTCTCATTTCGATTGGGAGGACGGTATACAACTATAGCAAATAAATAAGATGGTGCACAATGTATGTCTATTCGAACACTATAGTGTATGCATTCACCTTATCAAAAGACAGAACATGAAGTACCGACTGAGTAAAAAATATTAAATTCAAATATTTTGTGGAAAATAAAAAAAAAGGTGTTTAATCAACTTTTTAATTTCATTAATTTCATCAAACTTTTTAATCAACAGATTTGTAACTCGGCCGGTAATTACCATATGAGAAAATATGACTAGTGTAATGGCAAAAGAGAGAGAGCAAGTATTATGGTCGTGTAGTATAAAGAGAGAGACAAGAAATTATTCAAACTTTGTTGTGGCGCCAATTTTTGTACACAACAATTTTATTTTAAACAGCAGACACTATAGATTGTATATAATATGCCCAGTCTCCCCGCCAAGCGGTTGTATTGCTGATGGTAATGCTGTACATATACATTATTAATAATAAATAAGCAACATCATAATATTTAATGATATAAATACGCATCGCATCAGTATATCATAATACAATGGAAGATAATAAGCGCACTAATTTACCATGGTACGTGTAATAACATGTATATTTCATTGCATTCATAATATCAAACAGTCCTCCAAATACTCAGTGCATTTAAGGTTAATACATTGCAATTTTACTTGTTTTTATATCGTATTCTCACTGTAATATGTTATTTTTCCGTAGGGTAGAGAAATATCGACCATCAACTTTAAATGATCTAGTATCACATGAAGACATTATAAATACAAGTAAATAAATAATTTATAGATGCTAAAAATAATACTAATTCATTATTGTTTATATAGAAATTATGATATTTTACAGTTAATAAATTTATCGATGAAGATCAAGTACCACATTTATTATTGTATGGGCCACCTGGTACCGGCAAAACTAGCACAATTCTCGCTTGCGCTAAAAAATTATATACACGTGGACAATTTAATTCAATGGTGAGCAATACCAATATAATCATTAATAATTTTACCGAGAAACTCGAATAGTTGTTGATAATGAAAAAAAATGGATGTATAAACTTGAATGATTGCTGAATTTTTATTTTTTTTTATAGGTTTTGGAGTTAAATGCGTCTGATGATCGAGGTATTGGCAGTGTGAGAGGTCAAATATTGAGCTTTGCTAGCACTGGAACAATATATAAATCAGGATTCAAACTAATTATTCTGGATGAGGCAGACGCGATGACAAACGATGCCCAAAACGCACTGAGAAGAGGTATTCATAGTACAAACATATAAATTATGCATACAGTGCTAAAGGTCGTAGTGGTCTGATAAATAAAAATGGGGTTGTATTTAAATCGACGTTATGTCAATTAATGTTTGCTTATGAACATTAATTTTTTTCTACGTTTCATCAATTTAGATCTTTAATTTCTCAAATAAAAATTATTAGTTGTCTTGTTATTTATTGGTATTATTGTGGGATTTTTTTTTAATTGAATCAAAGCAAAAACAAAGTGATAGATATCAATATTTGGATGGAATGTAAAAATGTATATTGGAGACCCATGTGGTAGTGTTTATATTATAAATTTCGAAAGAATCGTTGTCAAATATTCTTTGATTCGATATTAATATTTGTTTGAACTTTCAGTAATGGAGAAATATACTGAGAACGTAAGATTTTGCATCATTTGTAATTATTTGAGTAAAATTATACCAGCATTACAATCTAGATGCACTAAATTTCGATTTGGTCCACTGTCGGAGAGCCAAATTATGCCTAGATTAGATTATATCATTGAACAAGAGAGGTAATTGTTCAGAATTTCAAATAAATTTGACAACCAAATACGATTTGATAGTTCCAGTTATAAATTAATTGAAAATTAATATTGATTGCAGTGTTACAGTTAGTGAAGATGGTAAACGCGCTCTCATGACTCTTAGTGGCGGTGATATGAGAAAAGTTATCAATGTACTTCAAAGTACATGGCTTGCATTTGGATTGGTTAATGAAACTAATGTTTACTGTTGTGTCGGTCATCCATTGCCAATTGATATCAATAATATTGTTAATTGGCTATTGAATGAGCAGTATTTATCTGCCTACACGAGTATCCTTTCTTTATTATTTATTAATTAATTTACTAAGTATTGTCAAATTACATTCGATGTTGTTAATTCAAAAAAATTCCTTAATAATAATATATCAGAAATTCAAGATTTGAAAGTAAAAAAAGGCCTGGCTCTACAAGACATTCTCACGCAATTGCATGTTCTCGTAAACAAGTGTAAGTCATTTGATAATTATTGTGGTCTATTTCAATTATAAAGAAAAATTTATTTTATTTGATGTTGAAACACTCAACTTGCATTTTTTTTGTTTTGTTTTTTTTTATTGCTTGTTTTCAATTATTGCAGTTGACCTGCCAGATAACATAGTGATGGATTTAATTATTAAACTCGCGCAAATTGAAAAGCGAACAGCTGCTGGATGCAGCGAATCTGTTCAACTCAATGCTCTAGTTTCAGCATTTCAAGATGCCCGTGATATTGAGGCAACGTGAGAGATGTATATAACATGAACAAAATTTATAATAATTCATTACTACGGAAAATAAATTCAAGTTTAATTATACATTAATCAAACAAATTTTTAGATGGAATCGAAAATAGAAAATAAAATTTCACTTTCCTTTCAAATCTATATATTAGCAAAATCCTATTTCAATATAATAAATAATAATCCATTATTATCCGTAATATAAATTGAGTTGAATGCCTCGAAATAATTCCCAAATATTTTAAAAATATTCAAACAAATTGCAAACCAGCATATTGGACTTGAGCAATAAATATTGTGCTTCATTATGTAATAACATTTATATTTTAATTACCACTGACAATATATCACTGAGTGCTTATTAGTATATGTTGGAGGGCGGTGTGACGTGTTGAGAAAAGTGTGTTGTGCGGGTCGTAAGCGTGTGAAGAGAATGTAAGTACCATAGAGATTTTGAGGCTAAGGCAAGATGTGGAAGGGATGGATTGCTGGGGTTGCTCGGGCTCGAGTGCTCAGGTCCCGCCGTGTAACGCTGCCGGGGGTCGAGTTTTGGCCGGGTCGTTTGTGCGGCTGGTAGCTCCTGCGCAACGAGAAATACAGTGAATGAGTAACAGAGACGGTTAGAGAACGTGAAAAGGAGACAGAGCGAGAATATAGAGGTAGGTAAGCGAGCAAGCAACTACCGGGCATTACGCACGTCGCTCCCGTCGTTTTCACCACCGCCAACCAATATCGTTCGCTCGCCAAATGCCTACCCCCAGCTACCCCGGCCGAGTCTGCAGAACATACTGGTGTAGTGTTGGTGATCCTTCGCAGTTCAATTTAAGTCTAGTCGTGTAATAGTGAAGGAGGCCCAACAATAGTTGCACACCACTGACCTGTCAAATGTGTCGTTTTACATAAAAATATTTCGAGTGATAAAAATGATTGCAAGTCTTATTGTATACATTCATTGGTATAGTAATAATTGTTCTGATATCAATCATAATGGCATTTGTTATGTTTGAGAAAAATGCAAGTTATAATAATCGTGTAAGATCGTCATATCGTGATCATTTCACGCGACATACGAGCACAGCCGATACACCGGACATTTATATTTGCTGCATATTGGACATGTGAGTATATATCTATATAATATAAATCGTTTTTTTTTAATTTATTAACATTTGTATGTATGTGTTAAAATTGGGTATGGGGTGTGGGGTAACAATTCGAGAATGAAAATTGGAAGGAATTTTGAATAAATGTTATTAATGTGAGAATGAAATCATTGCGAAATGTTAATCATATTTGTTTGTATATATTGGCGCTTTATCTCATTGTTCATGATAAAATGTAGATGCGAAGTATTTAATTTTGTATATAATTATATATATATATGTTTATGAATCGAGTGGTTATGTCGATTGAGTGATAATCAATTGGGGTAATAATTTGTAAGAGGATTAAAAAAAAA